>JAODKL010000114.1:303670-319820 GCA_026780765.1 Petrocephalus schoutedeni
TGACAGGAACTGGGTGCTTCGTGCATTTAGGGGGGTATTATCGAAATGAAAGACCTCAGTTTGTTGTTACACATCTGCACTCAACAAGTAGTACTTTACAAGTAGTACTCTACAGGGCAAGTACTCTGCTCAGTGCTACAACTGGAGCACCGTAATGCATACTTCAACCGCCAGTCATTCTATTTGCCCAGACATGTTACCCTACAATTCCTATTCCGTCCTCCTTCTTACACTGCAATGGGATCCATCATCATGCCTTGAGGTCTGTTGGACAAAATATATCCATCCATTCATCCATCTTCTAATGGCCACTTATCAAGATTAAGGTCGGCTGAGGACTTGCAGCCCAAAACCCATTGCTTAAATAAATACTGATTGGAAAGGCACAGTTTCCAGGGTTCTGTAAAACCAGTGGCACTGGCTGCAACCGTGCTTTGAGCTGCACTGTTATTGAGAACATTAATCCCAGGTAGTGCAGTAACTCAGTGGGTTGCACTGTTGTTCTGTTCCACTGGGGTTGTGGGTTTGAATCCCCACCTTTGCTGTGTGTGGTATTTGTTTCTTCAAAACAAGCAGTGGGGGTGATTTGGTGTCTCTAATTTGCCAGGAGGGTCTGATTGTGTCTATGGGCTGATATTCCATCCAGGGTCTAACTCTGCCCGGGGCTTGATGGCCTATAAATGCAAGATGGACGGATTAATTGGTCCATTAACAAATGACAATTACTTCCAACAAAATGTGGTTTTGTTCATCTGTGTGTATAGTACAAGAACCCTTTATTAGGCCTTCTGACACCATCTACGTTTCAGATAAAGACCTAAACAAGGAGTACCATGTGTACAATGCCACTCCTCTGAATGTAAGCATCTGTACACGGAGCATCTCAGAAGCATGACGCCCAAGAGGTTGTGTAAGGTAATAAAACCCACATGAGATAAAGACGCTGCACTCATAACAAGTCCTACAGCGCCATTTTTCATCAAGAGACACGGGAAGGCAGTGGCGCTTAGACGTGATATAGAGGCAATCTTTGGTACAAATCAGGTCTCGGCATCTAAGCAAAAGCCTAAGCTCGGGACTGTGAAATGCTCCTGATCTGCTTCCAACAGACCCTTGGGCGTCACTCTTCGCCGGGCACAAAAGCGATCCCCAAAATAGGATACTCTTTCATTTCGGAAAGCAGTAGCAGAAGATGAATCACGCGCACATCAGGGGCACAAGCGGAGGTACAGGATGCGGCCACTGGGCGCACGACTTCAGAAGGGGGGGGGGGGGGGTTGGGCTTCAACCCTACACCCAGACCAGCGGCAGCGCCCATCTCCAAAATTGCAGGGCCACTCTTTCGATGTTTGTACACTTCTAACTTAAGAAACTCATCCATCGTCTAATCGATTGATCCCGGTTTGGGTTGCAGGGGGCCTGGACTTAACAAGCCAAAAGTGGATATTTTGCCCCAAGGTTCACCTCAGTCGGAAAGCTTATGAAACAAAAAATATGGCTCTGATCATTTGAACCGGACTTATTTCCACAGATGGTTGTTTTAATAAAAACAAACAAACGTGAAAAACAACACACATACCGCACTTGATTACAAAACTTTACGTGTATCGTCAGATGGTGCCCGATTGCATCCATGCATATAAAAAGACGGACATATTAGCCAGATATTCATAAACAGGCTACTTTAATACAGTTACATCTAACAATAAAACCAACGCCAAAACTGCAACCACTGTGTGCGACAGACATTTATGAGCCAGTAAAACCATCGTAGCTAAAAATTTTTTAGAGCAGACTAACTGGCAGTCCCTGCATTTTATTGACCATATAAACTGCCACCTGGATTTTATTCTGCTCCACCCTCACGGATGGACCAGGAACGTAACATCAGTGAAGGGCTTATCATTCGTTTATGAGCTGAAGAGATTCCCAATTCGCTGTTTATAACAGAGGGATCCACTAAAATGCCATCTGACGCCTGGCATCCGGGCGGCATAAATTATGAAAATCCTTATTGATTACTTTAAAAGGCACACAGAATATAATGATTACAAATACGTTTAAGTGCTCAAAAGCTATACTCAGGGTAATTTGCATTATGTAATCATGCTTGCCTATTTTAAGTAAATATCGATCCACAAGCTTGTAAAAAAAAGGCGAGTAGGACCCACGCAAATAAGAAATTCAGAAAAAAAGTAAAAACTAAAAAAATCCAAATCTTTCACCTCGCATGACCATTTAAACTAACTATATTTAATATAAAATGTGCAACACGGATGATATTAATGTAATTAGCCTAATTATCTTTCGGACTGACAAAATATTTCTCAGTACGGAGTCAGACGCTAGAATTAGGTCAGCATTTATGATAGGGAAATGTGTTTTCCTAAACATTATATGAATACAACTTAAACGTTTTTTCTCTATCATACTGAATGGTACTCGAGAATATTTTATGTATTTTAACACATGAAAATATATTATAATTTGAATCATTCAGATAAGAGGTAGACCAATTTTCTCATGCTATGTGTGGACATTAATTTGTGTTTTTGTCTAACTTGCATATTTCTGAAATAAGTACGTCACGGTTGTTCCACGATCTCAAAGTTTAATGGACTTTACCGGGGAAAGAAAATAATAAAAGTTACGTTTGAATCCACGCCTAAGCACGCAAAAGCAGCGGTCTGGTGCACAATTCGGCAAGTTTAAATAAGCGTTTTGTAACTTATTCTACGCGCCGGGAGGCCCCCCTTTTTTCTGCAAACACACAGTTTGACACCATAATATTAGCTCATTGCAAACTGACCCTCTTAGTCGGAGAAAACAAAAATGTGTTCCTGAAGTGGCTGGTAGCCGCCGATGTGCAGGCTTATATAACAGCGTGGATGGGGGAGTGGAGGTCATGAGGGTAATCGGTACCTTTAGGTGTGATTTCGGGACTCGGTGCTGCAGGAGCGGCACGCTTTTCCTATCAATAATTAATCCGCTTCTGGAGCAGCGGGAAAGGGGGAGAGAGCGCGCGGCTCCTGAGATCCTCGTTTTGAGGAGCGATCATCGGCGAATCATGTCACAACCTGACAGCACTCCGAGAAGGGCTGATGAGGAGGACGAATGGGGATGAAGGAGGGAGAGGGACCGGGAGAGGTAGAGGAGGAATATAATGAAGTTGAGTGGGAAAGGACTGTGTACCATCGTCTCCAACAGCCTCCTCTTCATCTGTGCCATGAGCTCGGTCGCCGTCGGATTCAAATGCTTCTCGCTGGGCTCCAAAGTAAAAGTGCATTTCCACCTGGGCACGGCGGCCGGGGCTTTTTATTCGGGGATACTTGTCGGGCTGGGCCAGGTACTGCTCGTCTTCGCCCTGCTTTGCTGCAAAGGCAAGCCCGGCTTTCGGAATCTCTTCCTTGTGGGCATCCTGGTGTTCATGCTGGGAGTTCTCACTGCCTTCTCCGGCGCCGTGGTGGACGGCGACACCGTGTCGCTGGTGGATCGGAAATATTCCCACTATTGCCTGGACTCGCTGGAATTAAATCCCATCTGCGCGCAGCTGAAGGATTATCAGAGGGGTCTGGTTATATCGACTATCCTTAACACTTTGGAGTGTCTCCTAGGTCTTCTGAACCTGGTGATCATTAAGAGGTATCAGGCGGCGCAGTTTTACAGACGGAGATTATCGCAGCGGCAGAGCGTGGGGGCTGCTATCCTTTTCAATGAGGAACAGGACTTCACCGTGTCGGAAATACAGCCGGTTTCTTACATTAACCTGGGGGTATTTCACGTGTTCGACGAGGCGGGAGTGGAGGTGCAATGTGGAGGTCATCCCTCAATTGAGCTCCCGGGATACTCGCCCATGGATCCAGAACTAAACCATTCCTATCCATTTTCTTACCCTCTCCCAAACGAACTACCCCCAGCATATGAAGACATTTTTCCCGGAGCAGCGAGTAACAAATAGCCACTCCGAGAGAGAGAGAGAGAGAGATAGAGAGAGAAAAAGAAACTTTAGACATGGGGTGTAAAACCTGCAGTGACAATCAATAGTTATACTACTGACTTGTTGGGACGAATGTGTTACAAGATCTATTCTAGAACGCATTATTAATCATAACAAAAAAAAATCAACAAAGCATACATACATTTCCATCACTTTTAAAGTGGTTTCTTTCCGCAGCGATGTGTATTAGTTTGCCAAAATCTGTCAACCAAACGATCTTATTTCAATGGGAATGAAACATGAAGAGTCCCTGTCACACGTGGTAAATACTGAAGCGACGCTGTGATCCGCGATTACACGCGATTCGAATTCCATCCGTTTCAAGGTTTGTTACTGTATGGTTTACCCTACATAGTGCATCCGTTTAAAATATGAATAAAATGTGTGCTACTCATTGATGTTAGTAAACCATATACCTGTAAATTCTGCAATAGCACATTAGATTGTCACAATTATTTTTATTGTCGTATATAGGTCAAAAATTGTTTTATAGTGGCCATCATACCCATTAGAAAATGACAAAACAAAAATCTGGAAAATTGCCTTCAGAACTTTTCAGCACTCGGAAAGTACAATTTAGTCACTTGAGTGATTTAGACGGAAGCACAAAGCGCTGAATTATTTTGAGCTCTGTTTCTGATATAAGCAAAGTCGCGACGTTGACGTTCGCAATGCAAACGAACTGGGCTCTCATCTTAGATAAAAGCCACCCCCCTTTTCTGCACAATATAGCTGGGTTGATTTTTCTATCGGTTCAGTATAATCAAGCTGGTTAGATCCGTTCTGTTACCACCCCCAGGTGATGCTGACAGAATAGGGGTTACTTCATACCGGCAGCTACCTTTTCGCCTCTGTAATATACTGCAAATGTTTTCGGATTGACGTCTGACGAGACTAATACCGATCGTTATCCCATTTAAGATGGAAAAAGAGCAGGCAGTTTCTTTTGTTAAATATAGGCATCGAGTTGGCGTGTATTGCATGGACACTGAAATAATCATGGAGCTTGATTCACATTTAACAGATGTACACCATATTTACCGAAATTCTTAATTTAATTATATTTATATTGCTATGATTAATATATTGGTATGTGCAGCCAAAGCGCAAAGCGTATTGGAGATTAATTTGAACGCCGCAGAGGCAGAGACAGGCAGGACTTCTGAAAAGAGCGATCGTAAATATGATTTAACGTGCTGCTATAACTATAGAGGAATATATCATAACAGTGCAAATTCTTTTGCAATATGTGCCTTGGCGTCGTGGTACATAGAGAACCCTGGAAATTTTTAACAGTTTAAACACATTTGCTTTGGTTTGATCTCCGGTTTAATAAGACGTCATCCTCACAGTCCATTAAAGTACCAATTTTCCAACTTAAAAACAACGGAACTCTCCTGCAGTTACTAAATTGTGGTTTGCTTGCCTTTGGCACTAGCATGTACAGGGAGAAAGGGTTGAAAAGGTCTGAATATTATAGTAAAAGGCACTGCACTTAAAAGAAGTTTTTAAAAAGTGTCACAAGGACACGAAGGACACAAAAATCTCAAAATGAGTACACAAAGTGAGTGATTAAGTTCCTTAGTTGTGGCATGAATCCGTGCTTTTTAACACATGCCCTAATGCCTTCAAATAAAGTCAGGCAAAACAATAAACAAGCTTGCAACTTAATTAAGTAGCAGGAGGGGATAAACGCATGATTCGTTCTTTTTAGAGACCGATTCCCCTCTGGTAATTTCACTGATGTATAATTTAGCTAATGCAATGTAATTCACTTTTTTTCTGTCTTCACCCACTGCTCTTTGCAATTACTGAAGTGACCAGAACGGAAATGTATTGGACTGTTTTAAATTTTTTAGAGGCACATACCAGCAGCTTTTTCGGAATGATAATTAAATTCTCTCTGAATCATAAGCGTGAGACTGACTTACTATGCGTCTTATAAACCAGAATACTAGGGTACCGGCTTTAAACATCTCTTAGTCAAACTGGCTGCATCAAACTGCAGGGAGCAGGTTAGAGTGACACCTGATGACTAGAACTTTAAGGGGGACCATAGAATTTACTTGCTTACAAAAGTTTTGTTGATGAGAGGTCTTCCTTGATGGAGGTGCACAAAACAGATATTCGGGGGAAAAGCGTCATCCAAGATCCCGATTTGATTCAGTGTTACCTTCAGATTTCTTGAGGGGGGGGGGTTATAATTTCTTAACCCACAGACCAAGCCCCGCAGAGTCACACAGTGTAAGCATTTGTGGCTGAGATCACCAGCCCACAAGTGAATCGAGAGCTTCCAGCCTCACAGAACAGGTAATCCTCTTAAGTTGCGGGTGCCACCCGCGCACTGTTGTCCGTCACTAAGAGTACTGCCATGCTTTCCCACCAGAAACCATCAGCTGAGCTGATCCTGCGCTGTTATGCAGTGGGTTTTAGAAAGGGAGGCTTTTCCTCATTGGCCAGACAGCAGCCAGTGTCCAAAAGGCAGCTGGATATTCTAGAAGGAAAGCTGCAGTCCAGACCACCAAGTGTATTCATTTTCAAAAAATCACATTCAGTTCCTGCACTGTTTCTAAATAAAGAAGGAAAAGTGTGGCATTGAGAACTGCGGCTCGACCTGATCTGATTATTTTGCAAACATATGGTACATAAACTGGATTTACTTTATGTCTGTGAACTCACCAATGAAGCAAACTGTTGATTCACAACTCCAAGCATATTACTCGGAGACTAGTCTATTCTGCCAAGTTTAACTTGATGTTTGTGAGTTGAGAAATTGCAACAAATGCAAATCGAGGCGATTTAATTTCCCCGGATGCTGGATTTTTAAATTGTGTTATTGTTTTTCTTTGCTCAGGGTGTGGTTCCTGTTTTGTGATGTTCTTCCTCTGGCCAGTCTCTCTCTTGCAACTTTACAGTGCTTTGGTACAGAAAAAACCAAGATAGACATTTGGGACCCGAAGTTTTAATTAAACCACTTCCATATGATCAGGACAAAAGTACATCACTGTTATCAGATAAAAACACAGCGCACAGCATGTATGGGAGGCGACGATGAAACAAACATTTTAATTATAAAATATTAGAAAACTTTTCCCTGGAGATATGGGGTGATTATTCGATGAAGGAGATGTTTGCTTGCTTTAGCTATTTATCTGATGAGATGAGCTTCCACAATGTGATCTTCACACTATTAGCCCACTGAGGTCAAAATCCCCTGTGCTTGAGATATTGGTCCACTTTGGTGTAGGTGAAGTGGAATGACTTCAGCTGGTTAAGTGAGCAGCCTGTTGGTAACTGGTTAAAGTTCTTGAAGGGGTTCTGCTTGAGTAATATGCCTAATCTGACAGAATAAGGTGGCAGGGTGATGTTGTGGGTTTGGCAGAGTGACCTGACACCTCTGGGACCGGGATTTGAGTCTCCACCCCAGCTTCATGTGTGTGGGGTTTGCATCTTCTCCTTGGGTTTCCTCTAGTTTCATCCCAAAGTCCAAAAATATGCAAAGGTGAATTGTCTGTAGGTGTGAATGGTGTGCCCGTGGGAGTTTTAACGGTCTGAGAACAGAATGAAAAATTATTGGTTCAGACAGATAACCAATCAGATTGTAGATGAGGTGGATCCAAGCAACTAGAAGAGATGGGACAAGACATCTGATTGGTTATTGGCTCTCTGAACAAAAATTCCTGGAGTGACTGGCGTGTGCCCTGCAATGGGTTGGCACCAATATTTGCTGCCTTGTGCTTCTTGTTTCTGGGATAGACTCCAGACCCCCACTTCTATACAGGACAAGTGGTATAGAAGATAAATGAAAGTGTCAGCTAAGCTGTATAGTAAGATGGGATTCTGATCATAACATGCACTACCCAGCCAATAATCATACATATTGTAGTGGGATGTTTATTGTGAAAAAGAACATTTTGCGAGTAGCCTTGGATAAGGGCATCTAATGCAGCCAGATAAATGACAATCATGAATAATTGATAAAAGTTGCCCGTTCCTGACACCTGTTGAAGGATGAGTCTGAGTTAACCCAAGGCCCGCAGAGATGCACCAGAGCGGAGTGCATTTAGAATGCAATGGCTCCCCTAACCCTCCCTGGCTTAGTGCACCACAGATGCAAATTGCACAACTAAAGTCATGCATTCGAAAGTAAATCTCGGCTCGTTTGCAGTCCGGCGAGGAGCAGTGGGGGGTGGGGGGTCTGGGATCTGCGTCTCTTTACTTTGTCTCACTTTGAGCTCATTGGTTTTCAGTGCGGCTTTTTTTTCTTAAAATGGCCTGAGCGGTGATCACCAGGCGTCACATCTCGGAATTTGTGTGCGCGCGTGCACGCAATCAAGCTGCCCATTCTTAGGAGCTGATCAGCACAAAAGCTGCTTTAAACAAGCCCCAGAAGTCTCTGTTACGGAGCTGCGAGGCAGGGCTGTGAGAGCCTACGAGATGCATTCTAATCCTATTGTCTGTCGCCAAACAAACACGAGAAGAAATGAAACGCTGGGTAAGAGTTAATAAGGTTGTGACCTTAATATTTTTAGGTTTGAGCTCCGTCGCATTTGTTAGCGATGTGGAAAAATACATATTGTCTTTCAGGATTATCCGCTGTCGGCCTCCTGTTTAGCAACAAAAACAGGCGCAGATTACCGCCGAGAGAAGAGGGCACTGAGAAATCCGGCCTGCAGGAAATTACTGCAAGAAGGGGCCCCCATTCCAGCTCTGTTGTACATCTCTCATATCTGCTGTCCTTCCCCAATGCGTTTGTGATGAGTAGAAGTCTCAGGTGTTTATTGGTGTGCCCTGCATTGTGAGATTTGCTTCTTGTTAACTGTGCTTCTCGCTGGTGCAGGGGTTCCGTGCGGCCGTGGACGGCTGCAGAGAAGCTGTGTCTCTTAAGGCCTGCTTTTACACAGGCAAAAAGACACAGGCATGACATTCCCTGCTGCTGTGTTTAACTGAGACCCGGGGAGAGGTGAACCTCCCAACTTTGGATTGAACATTGGGGGGGGGGGGGCGTGTTGTATTGGGTTACAACAGCCCCCCCATAATTTACACTCATGCTTACAGCGGTGATTCTACACCTAGCTTTAAGAGGTCATGCTGAGTTGTGTAAAGTATCAGCCACTTGTCACCAGTTGTTTCTGTGAAAAATAAACTTAAATGGCCTGTTCCTTTCCTACTTAAGAATATTAGGGTTTTTCTGTGATTTATTTTTGTGTTTGGTCCTATGGTGCTTCTCTGACATGGGTGGGGAAATTGCCCAGGGTTTTCTCTGCCTTGCGCCCCTCTGGGCTGTAGCTCCGGGCCCGCTTTGATCGCGCTCTGGATAAGCAGTTGAAAGATAGCTGGATGATTAGTACATGGCTAGTTAAACTGTCAATGTCACCCGATACCGTGCCAGTTCTCCCATGGCTTATCAACAAAGTCACGATGCAAGATTTCAACACCACTTCTCTGGCACATAAAGTGCAAGGACAGGAGAGTGATGTTTCCATGATATAAAGACTCAACCCAAATCCACAGAGGTATAGAAAGCTGAGAAAAAAACCCGACATGACTCCCAAGTGAAGTGCAATGTGTGTTTGGTAGATGAAAATATATTAGCAGCCGTGAAGGACACATGGGTAATTCACATGGTCCGGAGACACCAGCCTGGTTTAGTATTTGCAGCCAATGGCTCAGGAGAAAGTTTGATACTAAGGGGCACAACTGAATTTATTAGAGGGGTGACTGAAACCAAATTAAACATTGGTTGGGTTACACGTCCCCAGTCCGCTGATCGCTTTGCTGTTGTTTGCAGCTCACACTACCTTGCAAAGATTAGCGTTTTATTGACAACATTCTGTTATTTTTTTATCATTATCATTTTAATATGTTATGACCCCCCCCAGAGCACACTGGCTCTCATGCAACCACAACATGATATTCATCTTGCAATCAATAGTTTCTGCGATTTTATCACTATGGTAAGTAATTGTCTGAAACCGGCTGGTAGGCGGCAAAAAGAGCCAAAAATAACAGACTTAAAAATCAGAGCTAATTGGCCTTTTTCATTACTCTGCACCTCCCCGGTGCTGAGCTAGGTGTATTCTAACGAGCGGGTGTGGTTCTCTCCACAATCAGCTTCTCAGAAGCAGAAGATAAACATTCTACAAACATTTAGGTGTGTTGCCTGGGGACGACGGCAAACGTGGGCTGCACAAGGTTTTAAGTAAAAAATTTCTGAGTGCGTCCTCTTTCAATTATTTGGAGACTAAGCTCTTATTGCTCGAGGGAACATGGTTTCATGGAGCCGGTTGACAAAAGACACCCTGACTCAGATAAATGGTAAATAACAAAAGTGTAATACGGATGACTGCTCAAGTTTACCAGAGTAATACAGGGGAATATACAGGTGCTTCCTTTAGCAAGAAGCAATAGTATGCATGAACCTACTCTATCCTGCCTCTTCCTTTGTTTTAATGCTTCTGTTATCGCTGGCAGAAGAATAAAACGGGATATATAATAGAATGCTTAGAAATATGGCAAGTAATGAGCACTATTCTGGGTCCATTAAAATGAGAAATGGAATGTAAGTCAATGAAATGAGCCACTGATGTTTTCAATAAAAAGTTAACAAAGACTGTACAGAAGACAATAGGACAAAACGTTTGGCTTATACGTCTATGTGTCTGATATGGGGGGTTTTTCTTAGTGAAATGTTCGTCCTACTTTGGCGGTGTAACATAGAGGCAGCCCCTTCTGCCGTGTGGTGAAAACGGGGGCGAAGCTAGAGATTCTGGACGCCCTGACACAAATGTCACCTTAGGTCCCCCGCTTGGGTTGGTGCTTTCAACATTTGGTCTGAAAACATATGGGTCTATGTTGGGAGGGCTTGATGGTGGGTTTTGGGGCCCTACAAAGTGCTGGCCCTGCAGAATCTGCAAGGGCAATTGCCCTAGGTGTTGGATCCTGACACACCTGAAAGGTTAAAGTAATTTGTTTTCATTGTTGACACACTACAGCGCTGCCCAACAACAGAATGTGCCCTTTGCATTGAACCCAAATATGAAATTGACATGGCAGTGGGCAGCTAATTCAGCACCCAGTGAGCAGTGCCTTGCTTGGGGAACCTTGCTGGCTGGGAAATCAAACCAGCAACCTTTTGAAGGGTTTGAAGTGTGCTTTTCTAACCACTGGGCCACCACTGAGTTGTTGGTTTGGCAGATTAATTGGAGGAACATTTGCTGTATTTTTGTGTTGTTCCAGTTGGTTTTTTTCTTTTGATTCCATAACGCAAATGTAAGGTATTTGTGTTCCCCTTAATTCATCTGGGCCTGCTCTCTCATGTCAGAAAGTGGGAGTGCTCAGCAGTCTGTTTGACGAAACTCTCCTCCAGAAGCCAGATAATTCTTTCTTTTTCTTCCTTACTTCAGTTTTTCCATAGCTAATATGCTCTCATACATAAGTGTCTCAAACCTAAGTGTTAATTTCAGTTACTGGAGATCTACATTAATCAGCATTAATTAGCTACATCAGTTAAATATTCTGAAATAGAAGAACCAGAGTCCAGAAATACTTCTTATTTCATGGGTTTATATTTGCACAATGGCCAATGAAAATAACACTGCTAATTAAGGGAGAGGCTTTGCTGAATTGCATTACCAAGCTACTTTCATTTTTAAAGATGCTTATTACGAATTTTGGATTACAGATTAAGTTTTGTTATTTCTTAGCGACTTTAAAACTGAAAGCTAAAGCTAAATATAAAATTATAATTTAAATATAATAATGTGCCAGCTTGTAACACTACACATTCATATTAATACAAATCAGTCTAGTATAGCTAAAATAATTATTTGATTGACGTCAAGTATTACCCTAGGCATGGGTTTGTCTACTGAATAGTACGGTGGCATAAAAAATGGTTTTTGTTTCCATTATAATTCCTGGTGTGCCAGATATTTCCGCGATCAGCATCGCAAAATCGAATGTCAAAATTTTCACATCACATAAGGTTTTTGAGAAATGGCCAGTATTGTTATAATTACTGTAAAGCATGTTTAAGGCATGGGTATTTCCTATAACACTAGTCAACAAAGATTTCTTTCATGGGACAACTAAGGGGTGTATTATGTACTCTCTAATGGTGATTTAAGGAATGTGGTCAGACTTTCACTCTCATCCAGTTTTTCAGCGATGTAATTTTTATGCTATATCATACACTATATACAGTATACACTGCCTGGCCAAACAAAAAGTTACATACTTTAATTTTCATTGGACGGCCTTTAGCTTTGATTACGGTGCACAATCATCATGGCATCGTTTCCACATGCTCATGCAACATCTCAACATTTCTTTTTTCATCCGGATTTGCATCCATTTCTCGTCGGGATCTTGTATTAATGATAGGTGAGTTAAGCCTCCCTGTAAAGTCATCTTTAGGCCGTGCCATTAGGGAAGAAAAAAATGCATTGCTGGGATAACCTGCCATTCAGTAGATTCAGGTACTCAGCTGTATTCACTTTAGTGCTGCATAACATTACTGAGCTGTAATAATGGTCCAATCATTGGCTCTTAAGTATTTGCTGATTTAAATTCAAACTGACTTTATTCTTGGCTGGGCAGTGCATGTATAGCATAAGGTTTAATTGTGTCACTCAAAATCCTTGCATGTTAGGCAAATCCTGATTAGATTTTCGAATTCAGCACAAACAAGACTGTACGATTTACCTATGTTGATTTGTGAAACAAAAAGAAAGTAAATTTGTCATTCAGTGTAACACTGAAGCAAGGAGCTCGCATTGTAATCTTAATGTGCATGAATAGAACATGAGCCCTGGGTGATACATTTCCCTAATAATGCTAATAATGCTTGCCAATCCGGTCCTAGGGGACCCCCAGACAGTCCATGTATTTGCTCCCTCCCAGATAGTCCATAACCCAATCCCAGTTCCCAACAGGGTTAGAGAGGGATCTGGGAGGGAGCAAAAATGTGGAGTGTCTGGGGGTCCCCGAGGACCGGATTGGGAAACACTGGCTTAAGCCATATGCTTCTGGCCAGCAGTGATCAAGATGATGCATCTCCTGGCAAGCAAGGTGCTACAGCAACGTGAATAAAGGCCCACGCAATGCTGATGCTCAATCAGTCTTGTACATAGTAATTTAATAACTTCTGTCCGGTAGAGCAATTTTCAGATGAAGGCTTTTGAAAAGAGACCACCAGACGGCCTTTTGTCCTCTAGTAATAGTGATGATCTAATTACACCGTCAGTACTAAAGCAGCAGAACAAACTCTGGTATTTGGGCTCTCTGTGTCTGTAGCACAAACAGCCCCAGTTTGCTAGTACTACCCTTTGACATAATGCAGTGGCTGCTTGATTGGTAGCTTGCCCATATGCGCTCTGATCCCCATAATTGATTGCCCATGTGAGGAGGACGCTAGCTGGGGTAATGTCTTCCTCTGCTCCGGGGGGGGGTCCGTCGAGCACTCACATCCAAGCTGCGTCCCTGGCTGACTTGGTGACCAGGGACCGGGGGACACTACTGGGATGCGTCTTTGCCAACAGGCCTGTAGCCAAAAGTGCACTCCATGGGGTGTCTGGCAACCCTACCGATAGTTTCCCCTAATTAGATTTCACCGACTTGGGAGGGGGTTCCCCTCTGTAAATTTTGTTGACCAAGGTGGGGGGGTAGGGGGGGGGGGTATGTCACGCTGATACATTTTGCAGACTGGGGGGAACCTGTAATTTTACTACCTGGCTACCTGTTTGGCAGATGCCTGTGACATATGCGTTTTATGAGGGTGTGCATTTTGGGTTTAATTGCAGAAAACCTAATTGTCAATGAATAGGCTTTTCCTAGTTCCTCTGGCTCACCATGATCACAAAGTAGTACGGAGGAGAATACTGCAATGGCCCAATCCTGTTGCCATACCCAGTCTGAACGGAATAATGTTATGAGTTCCAGTTCCAGTTCGCCAGAGAAGATTCTGGTCCAAGTCAATCATTAAAATGACCGAAAAAGGGACCTGGGGAAACTTGGTGGGTAAGCAGATACTGGAGTTTGTAATCACAATTTGGATTTCGTTGCAAAGTCATATCAGGATTGAACGTAGGGTGAAAGCCATTAGCTGAGGGGTATGCACTTTTTTTTATGCATGGCAGGGTAAATCTCAGGGCCCTTTGATTTCTGGAACGCCTTCTGTAGGAGTGGTGCATTAGGCTAATCACACATAGGCTTCCCTGTAGCTGCTGACTTGCAGATCAGACCAATCCACGCCCAGCTACTTTCATGGCAAGTGGTCCGGTGGAAACTGAGAAGGATCGCACTGATGCATGAAATGAAAATGAAAGCAAAGTTTGAGAAATGTATTACTTATTTATTGTTTTATAGTAGTGAAGAGGACACTGAATTATCAGGTTTTGGTGAAAGAATTCACAAAGTCAAGAAAACTAAAATCTGGCATGACATCTATAAGAGTTACTTATTTAATAAAAAAAAACCTTGGTGATAATAAAGCATTACTAAGTAAATTACGGGAAGACATCTCAAATCTTACCAGTAGTGATGGTATGCTACCAATTAGGTATTGATTAGAAAGTGGATGAAATGTGGGCCAAATGATGAATACTGTTTCTGCCTAACCTAGTAACCTAGTAAGACTGCAGACCTGGAACGTGCATTAAAAAATATTTCGAATGGTGATGCTTGTACATAGTTGCAAATTTTCCTTCCCAGGCTTTAATAAGGCTGAAGGGTAAAATCCTGCAACATGAGCAAAAAGGAAAATCAATAGTTCTAAAGGGCTCCCATCAAACGCATATCCATTTGTCCGAGGCGAGCCGTGGCAGCAAAAGCCAGCCTTGGTCACAGAGTGGACCAGCATCACCGCTGAAGACCCAGTGCCTACCACACCAACCAGAACATTTCAAAGGATGATTATTTCTCAGGTTATACACAAAATATTATATTCTAGATGCCTGTATCACTTATACATGTCTTATACATAGCTTAGGGGAGTCCATGACAAGGCCCACACAATACGAGCAATTATGAGATGCCTAATATCCTAAATGCAGTGATCAAAGATCAAAGGCAGCACTGAAATGCCAAAATATTGAGTAAGTCTCTGGTTCAAAATCTAGTGTTGGCAGAGAGATTTCACCATGGGGACCTTAACCCCAAACTGCCCCAAGGATTGCCCAACACATCCATTTTCCCCATTATTACTTGCCCTATTCAGGACCCAGAGGCAAGGTAGCCCCCCCCCCCCCAGGATGGGGCACCAACCAATCACAGGGCAGATTCACACATGCCCCCAATGGACAATTTGATAACTCCAATTAACCTCAGCACGTTTTTGGATTGCGCGGTGGGAAACCATAGTACCTGGAGGAAACCCCAAGACAACATGGGGAGAACATGCAAACTCCACATAAGGAGTCATGGTGGAGGCTGGAACCCTGGGCAGGCTGATCCTGCTATCCCAAATGTATGTCGCTTTAGATAGTAGCGTCTGCTAAATAAATTGAATTCAAATGCGAGCTGATAGTGCTGCCACCACGCTGCCCTTACATGTGTGTGTGTCTTTTGGCCAAACAAGATCTGTAATGGAAATCTGTCATGTTGCTCCCTGTTTCATGGAGCCTAAGGGCTCCACTATATCACTTTTCTATCCCTCTTATCAAAAACTCAAGTGAAGACCTTAAAAGCTACACATTGGTATATCTCCATGTATGTATAGGGATATAAACATTCCCCTGTCGTTAAACGGCTTAACTAAAAGGCGAAAACAAAGGCAGCAGCATGCGGCCGAGGAAATCCGCAAAGATTGGCAGTAATAACGCACAGTTTGCCGAGCGGGCCAAGCTACATGGCAGGAAGATAAGCCGGGCGAAAACAGCAGTGTTTCTGCGTGTGTGAGGACGGTGTCCTGGGAACATCGCATCAGCTAGTAGGTGGCTACATGGCAGGAAGATAAGCCGGGCGAAAACAGCAGTGTTTCTGTGTGTGTGAGGACGGTGTCCTGGGAACGTCGCATCAGCTAGCAGGTGGCTACATGGCAGGAAGATAAGCCGGGCGAAAACAGCAGTGTTTCTGCGTGTGTGAGGACGGTGTCCTGGGAACGTCGCATCAGCTAGCAGGTGGCTACATGGCAGGAAGATAAGCCGGGCGAAA
>JAODKL010000114.1:329896-354613 GCA_026780765.1 Petrocephalus schoutedeni
CATCAATAAGGCATTTTCGCCCACAGAACTGCCGCTCACTGGATGTTTTCCCTTTTTCTGACCATTCTCTGTAAACCCTAGAGGCGGCTGTGCGTGACAATCCCAGAAGATCAGCAGTTTCTGGAATACTCAGACCACCCCTCCAGCATTCGTCTCTGAGTTTGTTTCATGCCCCCTCTATGTCTCAACATATTTTGGGGTTTTACATTACTAGAATGCTGACATGTTTGTTACCAGGATGTTTTCTACAGGACCTGGTTCCAGATAATGTCCCTGAAGAGAGCTTCCCTAGCACAGGCATAACTTTGTAGTCAGTTGTGGTTTATTTCTGAGGCAGGCAGCTGTCTGCTCTATCAGCATGCAGCCCTCAAATGCGAAATGCAGCCACCGCTTCACACGCTTGTTCTCACTTTTCACACGAACGCCATAACCACCCTCACATGGGGCCTGTCGCGGAGGCTTCTGGAAACAAGCGCGGCGCTCACCTGTTTCCCTGCCTGGCGCTTTCACGGAGGTCACATCTCCATCTGTGTTTTTTCTGGACTTCTCTGGAGAAATCACAATCTTAGACTTACTTAAAAAAGGGGAACCTTCTTACTTTGGGAATTATTTTAAGTGCAGCCAGAATTCTGAACCCAAAAACGAAAACGAAGTCAGACAACAGATCCGACTCGGCGGGAATTAAAAAGGCAGTCTCAACCTAACCAGTGTGGCACTTTAGCTAAGGCTAAAATAAGGAACAACCAAAGTAGCTATGAAAAACAGAACATCCGGCTGCAAAATATACTGAAACGGATTAGATCAGACTACGGTTTCTGCTCAGATAAAAAATTAATGCCGAATGTAAGATAAAAACTGTCATTCTTGAAATCCGACACACTCCATGCTCGCACATCTCTTACGGGTAATGTCTTGGACAAGAAAATTCTTATGCTAATCAAAGATTAGCTTTAAATTTGAGCTCTGGAAAAAAGGCAGACAGTGAGTGTGGCATAGTCCACAGAAGCTGAGTGTGCGGCATCGAATCCCTGCGTGTTATTACCAGGGAGATGATATAAATGCAGTCACACCCCTGTTAGACTGCAGTACTTAGACAATCAGTGCATGCCTGTGTTTGTTAGCGCTCGATATAATTACACACAGTGCAAGATATTGGTCAACTGGAATTGCACCACAATTAAGAGGATTGCATTGATGTGACACAGGGATTTATTAAATCTGAATGTATGGGTAGATCAGCCCAGGACATAATAACAGGTTTTCCCACTAGGGCAACATGGATCACCATTCATCTGTTGGTTACAAAGGCCGAAAACGCTCGTCTGTTGTGGAGGAATATCCAAGTTCACCTGCTGCTTGGTAACTGAACACCGTAGTGAGGCAGCACAGGCAGCACCTAGCAAAGACAATGAGGATTATGAGAAAACCCCATTAAGTCACCCGGAAGCAGAAAATTATATTGGTTGCTATACTCAGCAAGCTTTGCCTTGAATGAGTGAACTATGAAATTCCCAGAGCTCCAATTGGTGGATAAGACAAAAGGAGGGTGGTGATTGGTTAAAAAAAAAAACACCCCAAACTTCTGGCAGAAAAAAAGATTTAGAAAAAATGCTTGTGGTGGATCTGATCTGCTGCCCCTGTGAATCCATTCAGACTCTCACAGCATGTGAGACTTGGACAGAGATGTAGAGAAGATGCTGAGTTGGTGGGCGGGACTCACGATGGCACTGAAAAGCAGTGTGAAATGTGACATCGGAGTGTTACTCCACAAGGCTGCTAAAGCCCACCTTATAGCCATCAGTCCCTCAGTGCTACCCGACACCGTCACGATTCCGGTCCCACACGTCGTCGACATGAAGCGCCACGCATGCCAGCTGTGATTAAGGCACACAAATAAGTATCTCAGCAGATGGAAGCTAATTTGTAGAGGCCAGGTGTTACCTGTTAGCTAGCAACAAGAAATTTGATTCATGCACACAAATATGAGGGAACTACGATATTTCCTTCTGCCCCAGATTTCACATCGAGGTGATTATTGTCAGGCCCACCGTCTTGGGGGGATAGCTGGGAAACTCATCTCAGCCCGGGCCCAGGTGGGAAGGGTTCCGTGTCATGGGGACCCGAATGAAGGTGGGCCTGATTACCGTGTTTTATTAGGAGTTTTATGACTGCTACTATCCTTCCTTATGTTTTTCCTCATTGGTAAGTGCTAAGTCTTCACCTAGCTAAGCCCTGCACGGTGTGGATGGGACCACAGGGGCAAAAATCGGCCCTGGACTTTGGAATTGGATTCCCCAAATGGTGGGGGGAGGGGTCTCCCGCATGATAAATGTTGCCCAGTGATACCAGGGAACCGACCTGCATTTTGGCCCCTAGCTTCTGGTCTGGACGCGGACCCAAACATAAGGGAGACCTGGCTGCCGTCCTGCTCCATCACAGATCATTGTGGACAGCATTTCTGCCCAGATGATGAAATGGAATGGAACGGGGGGGGCGGGGGTATAAAACAGGGACACCATGAACAGCACCACTTGTGCTCTCCCGCTGCTGTAAAACCTGGATGACACAGGAATCAAATGAAATCAAAGTAACGTACATGATGTACCTTCCCCCTGTCTTCTCAGGGTGGTACATCCGCTAACAATCTCCATTGAGACCCGTCGGGTGCTGCGCAGCGCCCCCTGGTGCACGCCTCCGCTGACACACCGCGGGCCGCGCACGTGTGGGACCAGATGTTGTTTATGGGATCTGGCTCCTTTTGAAGTGGAAACTCTGCCGCGGCTCTTCCCGCCTTCGGCCCCCAGAGGGCCTCGTCAGCCCCCGGCGCCTCTGCCTTCGAAGTGGCGGGTTATTAGCGACTGCCGACGGAGAAACGGGCATGGGGTGTGCGCCGCGGGAGCGGACGCTGAGCCGGCGTCACGGCGGTTATGGGAATGGTGCTCTTTGCTTCAGACCTGAAAGGTAGTTCTGTCATAGACTAGAAAAAGACTAGGATGCATTAAGCACTGCTAGAGATTTACAGACCGATACAATTATGTTCTAAATTTTTTAGGGCCCTGTCACTCAGGGACCCTTGGAATTGTCCTATCTTCACCCCCTTTACAGCACTTCCGAGCAAACAGGTAGTATTAGCAGCATGAGAGTACCTTCTCAAGAAACACACCACATCAGCTGAAAGCATCTGATATGCAATTAAGTCTAGATGGCTTTGGATGTCAATTGTAGAGCAAAGTTGTAAAACACTTTCCATCCATCTCTTGTTGTTTTTGAGATGAGACCACCACTAAAGTCAGGCTTCCCCATCATCAAGTTCTAATACTGGGAACCAAAACTCCCTCAGTCCTCAGGTAATTCAGCATAGAAGATGTGTTCGATTTCCAAAATTTACAAAGTCACTAAGAGAATTTTTCTCAATACCATTCCCTGTGGACTGACTGAGTTTGGAAAATTTGCTCTTCAGTTATGAGCAAATGTCTGCTCTCATAGTCAATAATGTTGCTGTAAGATTGCAGAAATGTTATTATGGTGTGATACTAGAAGGGCATATATAAAAACAACACATCAGCTGATAAAATATTTGTTTATGATTAGCATGTTTAAACAGCATCATCTGTTGCCTTCCTGAAAGTGTTCCTCTAATGCAGTGTTTCCCAGTCTGCTCCTCAGGGACAGTCGGCCCATGTTTTTGCACCCTGGCAGGCAGTCCACATTTTTGCTCCCCCCCAGCTCCCAAAAGGGTTAGGGACTGTGGTCTGTGGAATCCCCGAGGACTGGATTGGGAAACACAGCTGTAATGCCTCGTCTGTCAGCCCCGCCCCTTAAATTCGCCACCCTCCCCAGCACATGGCCCCCGGGCTGCTCGTCCGCTGTGTCCTCCTCAGCCTCTTGCTTCATAAAGGCTTCCACTTCAAAGCCATGTTGACGCTTTCCCAGTCGGCTATTCAGATGCCTGCTCGTCTGTCTTCACCCTCAGCTGCTTCTCCTGTCACCATCCTCTGCCTTTCAATCTATATCTTAACCCTCCAATTCCCTACCCAACCCCCCCCCCTGTCCCACACTACTACCACGTTTTTTTCTCTCTTCTCTGCCTTTATGATCTTCCCTCACTTTTTCCTCTCTCTCCATTATTATTCGTATCTCTGTTCTTTCTTTTCTTCCCCCCTTTTTTTTTATAAAGTCTTTAAAGGCTTCTCTAGAATCTCTCCTTTCCTTGCACCAGTCTCGCCTTTTCGAGTTCCATTTTCTCCTGTCTCCATTTTTAATTTATCAGTGTCTCATATTGATTTATTGGCCTTCCCACCTGCACCCCTTTACACCCGCTTCCTCCGCCTGCCGCTCTAAGCCCTCTCTATGTTCTCCGCTCTCGTTTGAATGACCGTCCTCCTTTCATGTAGCTGAATTTTAAAAGGAATGAAACAGACAGGGGGAAAGCGTATCACCTGTGCCAAAGCATGCCCATAGCTACCGGCTGTATGAAACCTGGAGACTTCCTCTGGGTTATCTACCATTTTCACTGATAAACAACAAAACTGTGTTTAATTTATTTAAATATATCCATCTATTTGCCATAACCACTTATGCACATTCCTGAGCCTACACTGCCAGCAACTATGTACATAACTCCCACACGTAGAGCCGGGGTACAGACACAAACACTGATACCAAAGGTGTGAGCCTACGGTGCCAGCAACTATGTACATAACCCCACACACGTAGAGCCGGGGTACAGATACAAACACTGATACTAGAGGTGGAAGCCTACACTGCCAGCAACTATGTACATAACTCCCACACATAGAGCCGGGGTACAGACACAAACACTGATACCAGAGGTGTGAGCCTACAGTGCCAGCAACTATGCCACTGTATCCATTGTTTTGGATACAGAAAAATATTGTTTTTTGCTGTAGTCCTAAAGCATGCAGCTAGGCAAAATGCCCGCAGTGTGAGTGCCCACCCAGGGTTCACCAGGCCTTGTGCCCTGTGCTTCCTGGACTAGGCTCCATTCTCAGCTGGGAGGGAGCAAAAACTTGGACTGTCTGTGGGTCCCCGAGAACCGGATTGGGAAACACCACTGTACTGGATAAGCAGTTCTGGAACACAGTCAGATATCCTAATTCTTTGGCTTAATTTCCTTAATATAATAATTGCAATGTCACAGCATACACTGTAATTGCTTTGTGTTTACCAATCATTTAGCTCTTCATGCTTATAAACGTAAATGTACTGCATGGGGATTATCACAGGTTGGTGTGGATGCATGGATGAATAAGGGATACATCGTTACAAATCATACGTGTCATTCAAGATTTAAACTGGTTTCAGGAGAGCTATACTGTAACTGGAAAAATATATACTAGATCAGGTGGGAAGAATGAGAAACTGTCTATAACACAGAATCCAACCTGAAATAATCCATCACAAATAATACAAATATAGTGGGAAATTGAACAGCCGCTTCTTGGCAAGGTGTCGGTAAAAGGAATGCTCTTTTATCTATTTGTTTTTACATCGCACCTGTTTTCGGCCAACAGACGAACGGAGGACGGAGCATCCCGGAACAGGACGCCGGCAAAGTCGCCGTCTTCTCCGACAGGCCCCGTCTCTCCGCGGCTTCTGGCGTCCCCGCTTGTAAACGCTCCTCAATACCAGTCCGAATTTCATTTTAAACCATTGCCTATTCCTTCTATAGCTCTTCCCACTCATAAACCTTGAATTATTAATCTTAAACTTCTCACTCCCAACCTTCGCTTGCTGTTATTTGTGTATTGCTTTTGGTCCCACTTCCTTTAGGGAAAAAAATAATAATTATACTGGGATATGGGCAGCCGAAAATCAAATCAAGATACGCGTGCGATAATCAGCAGTGCCCCACTTTTCCTAATCAGCGGCTGCCTTTATATCTTACGATCCTTATTGATAAGAAAAGCCATGTCAAGCATATCTTCTGCTGGATTTTCTCGGGGTGTAATGCCTCATCTGCCATTGTGCACGTTGTTCAGCTCGATAAGACTGTTATGATGTCATAGCTGGGTGTGACATCATGCCTGGAAACTATTGTTCAATGATAAACATAATTTATTACTTTACCCAATACCCTGAGAGTTTCCTCATAAACAGTACACATCTATACATTGAAGGGATATGTACACCTTAAATCACTTCATTTTATTCAGAAATTAAACTGACACTGTAAGACATTTGGACACAAGCTTTATATCAGCAGTATATTATTATTTTACAATGCAACAAAACAGTGAATGTTATACCACTGGCCTACGCATACTTGCTGAGGGATACATCGATTTATGTTAACAAAAACCACATGGTCATAATTCAGAAGTATGGCTTATCTAAGCTGAAAATATGAGTAAATCTTTTGTCTCGTCACAGAAAGTGGTTATTATTCCAAATTGATCATTGCGATGTTAACAATTTATCAAGCGAGAATAAACCTTGCATAATGTTTGTTTGGTGGCCAGTGGCATCACACCTAGAAAAGGTTGTTTTCATTTGAGGGAGCAACCTAGTTCAAACAAAAATGAAGTATGGAAAAAAATGTGTGTATGTGTAAATCTTCTGTATTTGGGGACCCATGTTGACTCACTTTATTTTTCACGATGAACGTGGGAGCTGGTGTATGAACTGAATCGTGCTGGAGAAATATTGTTACAGTAGAATTAATTTACATTTCCCCATGGAGCGAAACACTCCAAGAAAAAGTCTACAGATTTGTTTATGAGGAGGAGAGAATTTAAATGTGGACATGAGTGTTCTCAAGTAGAGCAGGCTGACAGCGTTTCATGTTATCTGCTGTGACGTGACGCAAATGTGGAGGTTATAGACTCGAAATCAAAGGAAGTTTGATTCTGGGGATCTTTTTCCCTGATGTAACAGCCAGGGGAGGACGGTGAAGTTTGATGGACAGAGCACTTGTATGCTTTGAGAACGCACACAGTTTTGTCAAGAACTGAATATTTTTAATGGTTTGAATTTTATCCTTTCCAAAGCCCTCAGGGGCCAATGCACGTCCTTGATACCCATTATAACACCATAAAGAAACAAATTTCTTCCTGAATTACGCCTCCATCAAGCAGTGAGAATTTTGCTAGTTATGCTTTGAGACAACTATAGACGGCAAACCAAAACAGACTGTAAAAAACACTGATGAAAATTCCTCTTTACACAGGGAAAAAAACTCATTTAATTGTGCTGAATATTCATTTCAGCTCTTGTTCTATTGCGAAGGACACCGTTAACCTTGTACTTGCGTGTAAGAACTTCCATACTTCACATGACAGTAACACACGATGTGCCTCTCAGATCGGTGTTGATATCCACACACTCCAGAGCCCACAGAGACACAGACAATGGATATATAAAGCCATGAAAGAGCCAGCAGGGCCCGGGGGCTCTCGCGGATGGATGGCACTCGTTTCTCCTTATATTCCAGCACCGTGACGATTAGTCTCAGCCACAAATGACAGCTCGTCCCACACCCAGCTGGTACAGTCATTGTCATTTAATGCCTACCTGCGCCCTTTTGAAAGCCACCGGAGTAACTCAGGACACATCAGATCCAAAGTTCAGAAGCTGACCCAAAAAGAGCGGTACAAACTCCCTGGACTTTCCTTTCAAAGCTAAGCCTAACCCTCAAAGGGCCATGTTGGGTTCTGCTAGCTGAAACCTTAAGTTCTTCTCATAAGCTCTCACTCTCTCCCTCTTCATGTCAGCTGTTTTCTCGTACTGACCATCTGTTACACGCAGCTCACGCTTCTTTTCCAATATTATGCATAACGCCACGTGACAAAAACATCACAAAAGGAATCCTAAGTCCCGTAATTAAATCAGACTGATAAACTCCTCACACACCAGGGAAATATGCGGCAACTCTGCGGAATGTTAAAAGCACTATAGAGGAAGACATGCAACAGAAGAAAACATAAAAATTAAAACTTGCTTCTTTTTTTTATCCCAGCTGAAAGGTCCACCTGCACTGGCATGCATAAAGAGGCTTCACTCCCTTCCCAGAGCACTATAGAGGGCTGCAAAGCAAATGATTAACAAGGAGCATCTACTGACTCTTTTATCAAGCTCATTGTAAAATCATATGCAGGGTATCTAAACCCAAAACATACTGAGTGCTCTGCCCTGTCCATCTGTCCATCCACCCATCCATAATTGTTTATCTACTACAAGATCCAGGTAAAATTGGCACCTATTCCAGGATGCCAGTCCATCAGAGAAGACCCCCACACAAATATCAAAAAAAGTTTCACACAAAAAAAAGTTGCTAAACTGGCCACTACATACAACTTCAGCAAATGTTAAATCCTCCCATATGATTTAAATTTCAGCATATGATAAATGTAAAAATGATTACAAATTTAGTAATTATGCACTTGATTTAAGGCACTTAAGCTTCTAAATACAAGATATCAAGGTGCTAGAGGTAAAGTTCCGGGCTGGAGCCATGCAGGAGCTTGGAATGTTATCACTTATTTCGCTAGCATTTCAGTGTTTAACCATGGGCATTTAAATGAAGGATCTGAAAATATAACATACATTATCACTTTAATGGGCATAATTAAGCATTGTTCATATGCATAGCAGAACCTGATTAGAAACATTAAAAACATTTATGAGGCTCTCTGGAGGCTTTATAGTGTAGCTTGGCCTGGAAGGGCGATTTCTGTATTTAGATGGGACTGAAGAACTTACAAAGTGAATGTGTGAGGGGTGCGGGGTGAGAGTGTACGATTTTCACAAAAGCCGTCCTGAAAAGTAACGATTCACAATAATGGGAAAATGTTAGAAAGCTTTCAAAGAGCATAGTCTGGCATGCTGTTTGTGAACAGCAAAACTCCCAGCTGATTGCACGATGAAAGCGAACCGTGTTGTTTGCTCGTATGTGTCAAATAGGAGTTAAAGTTCCCAAAGATCTTCCTGCAACATACATGCAAAAAAATCCTGCCCATCTTTACATGCCACATTATCTAATTTTTCCACGGCAATCGAGCCACCGGTGGCAATCTCTCTGTCCGTCCCTCTGAGCTAAACGTCACACCACAAGGTTACCGAGATAGAGCTCTGATGCCTTGACTCTGATTGCAGTGGGAGCAGTCAGGGGCAAATCAACACATTTCCATAACAAGTTTCCAGAAAATTCCCTGGGTCACTTTCAGCTGGCTGACTGACACATGGAGTGAGTCAGCTGTGTTTCTAAGCTGCGGAGACGCGACAGGAGAAGATGACAGGTACTCTTTGGCTCGCTTGAATAGTCTTTGTGGTATGACACACCAAAGATTCTGGTTTAAAAGCCCAGAATGTACTGCTGAGTAACGTGGACAAGTGGAAAATACCTTCTTGACTGGTTATTTAAAATTTAATCCCAAACTCCAGCAAAAAGTTATCTGAGTCACATACTCGAATTGAACTCACCCATTTTTTGAAAATGTACTTTCAGAGAAAATGTGCGATATGAGTTGGGTAGTTTACGTTCTGGTGGGAGAACTTCAGTAATACTCCCCCCTCGCCTAAATCAGGAGTCTAGACATTCCCAGTTTTGAAAGCACCTTCTCCTGGAACGTAATATAGCATCTGAAACATATTTTTGTCTGATGTTTCTGAAGTGACGACGTGCTGATTTTTCTAACTGCCATTGTAATGGCACAATTTTGTCTGCTTGTTTGTGCCAGTCACAGTGTTCTTTCTGGAGATTACCTCTTGTACTTTTGGTTACGGCCGGTATGGAACTACGAATGATGCTGAATGATACAATTAGGGCCATTCCAAATAACATACGATTGTTTTTCTGGAGATTTTTTGGCACGCAGACATTAAAGTCCCGGGAGCAAAAATCCAACTCATCAGCCTGCACTGATGGACAGGATAATCTTCGGAGAGCTCACCACCCCCTTCTGAGGCTAATTTCTCTGTTTGTACAGGAAGAGAGTGACTTTATAACATTGGTACGTTCATAAGCACTTCGTAAGCTCAGCTCCATGGCTCTTCTCACACAGAAAGACATGGTTAGCTCTGTCTTCAGAAATGTATCGATCCCTATCACCACAGTAATATAAAATATAACTTCTTTTCCCCATATGTAAGTGCGCAAAGGAGGTCCGGTATTAAGGCCGCGCTTCTCAGCCGCCCATGCCGAACGCTTACAGGTCTCAGATGACACAGGTGTAATTATCTCTCGTTCAAATCGCGCCACGCTTCTATTTCTGAGGAGGACTCATTTGAACTAGTAATCATAAGTACCGTAGGAGCACAGGTGTGTGGGCACTTTCAAGATCAAGTTTCATGATTCAAAAGTTTTATTGTGATATGTACAAAGCACAGTGCAGAGTGCAATGGAATTCTTACTTGAATGCTTCTTCAGAGACTAGACAATTAATTGACAGAGCAGAGAGCAGTACAAAAAAACTAGCATTTAATAAACAACAGAAAATGAACAGCTAACCAATGCCATATGCTATTGCCTGAATGCCTATGAGTGACCATAAGTCTGCAGGTGTGAAGTGCTTTAAACAGTCTATAGCATGTGTGTTGCGTGTTACAAATATTGCACATAAGTTGCGCACCTTTTTTTTTGCCCAAGGTGCAGGCCAACAGGTGAGTAACAATCTACAGCAGTTTTTCTCAACCCGGCCCCCGGCACTGGGAAGGAGCAGAAAAGTCTGAGGGACACCAAGGGCCGGGTTGAGAAACACGGGCCTATAGCACCTTAGCTGGAAGTGTTAAAATGACACAGATATTCAAGTATTTTTATGCTGTGAATAAGTTCATTAAACTGTTTTCTTAAGTTCCTTGATTATTTTGCTTTGGTGCTTGTGAATACTTGACGATTGTTTTAAGTTAATGATATGATAACATAAAGGGCTATAAGCCATGTATGAACTTGCCAGATTAGTCAGTTTTCTTTGCACTAATATATTTAATAATTTTGAATATTGTTATATCATCATCATCATCATTAAATTCCTGAAAAATTTCTCTATGTGTTAGAAGTGTAAAGGGTCTGGATGTGTCTTACCAAAAACATCTCTCGTGTATGAAGTTTTGAGGCTTGTAGATGAAAGGAAGAGAAAACTCAATCAAAATTTGACCTTATAACCTGACTAACACATCCAGTCTAAGGGGTGAACACATCCTATCAGTACTGGAAATAAAGTAAGAAACTTATTTTAAAGGGGGGAAATTGACTGTAGGGGCACAGTTCGCATTTCCGGCATGGAAACAGGCCTCGCTGGACTTTTTATAACAAGGTCCCCCTGTAGTTCCAATACCTCCAGCTCTCTCACATATGCCCATCAGTGCTGTATCCCCTTTCGCCTAATCGAAACAACAAGCAGCATGTGACCTGCAGCGATGGGTCACCATGGAAACGCCTCCAACGCGGGTACCACAGTCCGGATTCCTACTAAAGGCGGAAATGGGTTTAGGCAATATTGGCGTCTCCTATAGAGAGAACATAATCAATGTAAAAGCTGGCGTGCCCGTGAACAGACACGGCCTGCAGCATTCCTATATTTCTGACATGTTGCTGTCTCTTCATGTAATAATAATAATAATAATAATAATAATACTGCGTTCTTTGCCAGTTGCACAGATGCATTGGAATCCTTCTATTCACATATCCCGTCTTCTCTCCTCCGAGACACACACAGTTGAGAGCACAACTTAATGTCTGAGCACAGAGTCAGCCATTTATCCAGTAGCTGAGGAGCATTTTTCAGGGGTTAAGGGCCGCACTCAAAGACCTGACGGAGATGCTCTGCCAAGCGTGGGATTCAGACCGGTCACCTGGGCCAGACCTGCTGAGCCGCACACCTAATTTCTCAGAGATATGTCAACAAGTCACAGCAACTCTGCCACTGGGAAAAAAAATGCTTTTTACTGACCTCAGGGTCTGCGTTTCATACATATATTCACACACAGATATACGTCGGCCAGTTTCTTTGGAAGGCCTGTTTGTTAACAAAAACAGCCTGCTCACCCAAACAGTGAATCACTGAGCTGCAGCTGTTTACATACAGCACACAGACAGAGTCAAGGGGTTCTGTTCCTGTGCAGCTAAGCGTTAGAATGGTCAGGTCGCCTGATGTAAGCGAGCTTGAATGTGGTGTGATTGTTGGTGCCAGACATGGTGGTTTCAGCATCGCAGAGACAGTCTCTTCTGGGTTCTTTTTACACAGCTTAGTGTTTAGAGTTTGACATCCAGTTAGGAGCAGATCTATGTGGTGACTCTCCGTTCATTTCTATGGGAAAAACTTGAGTATAAGTAACTGAACAAAAGATTTTTTGGTATTTCTGTTTTTTTGATTGCATTCACAGATTTTTGTGGGGACCTGAAACCTGAGCAGGTTCTGCCACATTCTGGAGACATTTGCTGCTCACAATGTGGCAAATACACCCCCCACACACTGTATATAACTATGGTGCTGTACTCTTTAATATAACATTAAACTTCTATAAAGTTTTTGTCTATAACTTATAACTGAGTTACATAACAGTCTTCACAGCGTTTTGATAAAACTGCAACTTGTTTTCGCTGTATACTCTTCCCCAATGTATGGTGGGGGTTCCACAAATTAAAGCAACCAAACATTACCATCGCAACATCTGGGCTCGAATGTCAGCAATGCTGCGCATGTTAGCAGGCACGCCTCCAGAAGCACATTTAAGCTCTCTGGACAATTCGGAGCTGTCGACTCTAATAAGGCATGTGCGCTGGCGACAGAAATGACTTAATTCTGTTCAGAAAATAAGGGGGGGGGGATTGGGTAGCGCACGGCTACCCAATATATATATTGGGTAAATATATATATGTATATGTATATATATATATATACACACACACATACACACACACACACACACACACACACACACACACATTTCATGACGAAATAACAACCGGAACGATAATAATAAGCTTTAAGCTTCCAATTAATCGCAAATCGGCTGAGGAATTCTGCGGTCCAGCCGCTTTTTCTCCTAAAACCATTCCCATCCATCAAACTACTGCATTCCCTGGAGAAAAACGCATTGTGACACATTAGTACGATGGGGGAATGATAAGCGCGCAGGGGGAAATGACCGAAAAGCATCCAGCGGCAGATACGTGTAAAAAATACGGCGTATCAGCCAACGCACAACCGCAAGTATATTATACGCCATTAAGATTTGTTTATTTTTAATGATGTGAAATATGTGCATGTATAATTCACATTTGATCATTCATTATTAATTGCAGGAAAAGCTATTATTCTGGATGTTATTATGCATTCATGGATTGTTTAGACGAAATAATAAGGAAATCGGTCTAAAACACGAAATTCAAAAAGATGCATCAACACAAATCTTTTTGAGGGCATATAAAGTACAGTGATACCGAAAAACTTTGCAATAACGAATGAGTCTGAGGGGCGGAAATTACTGCATCTGTTTCGTCTTGCGGCACCAGGAACACGCTGTGCTGTACCGGCAAACCTGGAGGATTCTGGGTAAGATCTCTGTGCCATAAAAGTATGACAAGGAAAGTAATACTTATGATAACTTCCACTCATCAATCTTCCAACAAGAGTTGTAGTTGGGCCTGGAGCCTTCCCCAGGCGGCAGAAGCTAGGAGGCAGGTAATACCCTGGTCGGGATGCTAGTCCACTTCAATAATAACAATAATGATAATAATAATAATAGTGATGAAGACAATGATAATGATACATTCTCTTTTGTTTTGGTATGTATTGCTGATTGGGTGCTGATTCCTCAGAAAATCCCAGTAAACAGATTTTGTTTTTTACAGTTACAATAATTACAGTTAATTGGTATTCTGTGTTAAATATCCTGAACAATTATATAGCCATTAACGTTTTTCCCTATAGATGAATGTGTATACAAGAGAATTTTACTGTGAAACTTCAACCCCTGTTTTTGTCTGACCCCAGCTTATATATTTATGCATTCAAATAAAAAAAAGTATTCTTTTCTCTATAGGCAGAAATGCTGAAGTTAAATTGCTCAGGCTAATGAGGGCATTTTGTAGAGGCAGTAAAACAGTAATTACAAAAAAATTAGCTGACTTTGCTAATGAGAGTAAAAAAAATGGAGTAGGAAGGGCACTTAAGCAGAGAGTGGTATTACCTTTAAAAAAATTACACAGGAGGCATAATTTCTTTCTTTCATAATGGAAGAAATGTCAATGTGATTCTCCACAGAGGAGAAACAAATCACAGAATTAACATTGAAACTGTATTCTAATGAGGGACATTTATCTAGGGGTCAAGGGAGCATTTGCGTGTGGTGGGACCAGCCAAGTGGAGTCCGCTTTGAAGGATCGTCACACCAATAAATAACACACGCCCATAAAGTACACATACATCACACAGAACACACTCGCATCCCTCCACGTCTGCACCACAACTGTATTCGCATTTTAGATCCTATATACCTGGCACAGGTGGACTCTGGTGGGCCCTTCGGCACAAAAACAATTGACTGGTACATGCGTGTGCGTGGTTAGAACAGTCGGGGGAAATGTGCCGCTGAGAGGCAAATTGATTTCTCTTGGTCATTGGGTCTTAGTAATGCCACGGGTCATTTAGCAACTGCTAAAAAAGTGTCGTCGAGTCTGCAGTGTGAATTGTTACGGGATTGGCCCACCTGATTCTCAGCTGGCCTGCCCACGATGTGATTTCCGGCTCTGCTGTTCTGTACATTAGGGAGGGGGTCATGGTCTGTTCCTGCGGGGACACGAAGCCAAAGAAAAGGAAAAAATCATTAATGGTACAAGCTTGTTATGTGACATAAAATTAAAAAAATTCTATTGAGCTAGAAGACTTCAAAACAACATCACAAGGTTCAGAAAAGCAGGTGTCTTTCCATGCCTTCCATAAAAAAACACACAGATGTGCATTTTGTTGACCCTGATTAGTCTTACGGCATACTGGTGTAGAGGGAATAACGTGTTTTCTCCCATTTGAACAATTTTCTGACTTTCTGAATGTCTGACTGTATGATTGATCAATAGTGTTACAGCCACTCCTCGTTTAGTCACTGAGATATGTTCCAATGATCCTAACCCTAACCCTAACCCTAGGAGTGATCGTGACTGGCCTTACTACCCTACTTCAACCTCCAGACTCAGTTTATTTGATTCTTTATGAAGTGCACATTTTTAACAACATTTTGTACAATATACTTCAAAGACCTTTCGCCTCCTGCTGTGCGTTGTTGTCAGGAGTATGAAATTTGGTCATAAATGCATGCATTGGTAAGAAAATGAATTTTTTATTACTGTTATATATATATACCAAACTTGACTAAACAAGGAGGGGTTGTATTTGTGTGCAGCATATGATGTTATAGGCTGATCCCTGCCTTCCTCTGAATTTCGATTAAAGTTATCCGTCTAGTAGGTGTGAGGCATGCCTGCAGTGGGGTTGGGGTGGAATGTACTCCCATAAAATTACAATGGAATAACGTATATCAAGTTTTTCTTCATACAAAGTTTTGTCTACAGTAATTTCTGCATTAGAGGGAAATGTTCAGCTAATGTGTTTTCCTCCCATACCCTAATGCATGAGAAGTCCGTGAATCCCCAGTAGTGGCTGCAGACATCAACTTGTATAGTAATCAGAACCAGAATCCTTATTGCCACACGGCTGAGGCTGGTGGCGATTTTTCCTGGCACAGTTCGCTATGGCTGAAGACACTACGACAACAGATGCCTGACAATTAGGGTCAAAGTGCGGACAGAGAATAGGCCCGAACGTAAGATAAACAATAGAGAGAAGTAAACGCACAGATATGTGATAAATACAGTAGTCTGTACAAATGGCTGGACCAGCGTCTCATTTTCCGAATGTATTTATTCAACACAGCACAGAGTCAACCTCACTACACGGGTGACACTGAAGCCCCTGGAGGCATACCAGTGGCCCGCTGGAGGTTCCCGTCAGAGCTGACGCCACCGAAAGGCTGAAGTCTCCTGCCTGCCGCAACAGACGCGGGACGGAAATAAGCCCGGCGAATGCTGTCAAGCTGCTGCCAGGGAATTCCCCTCTCGAGGAGCGGGTGTCAGCGCCGTGCGCCTCGCCAGCCGGCATCCCGCCATTACCGCCGAGCTGGTCCGCTGGAAGAGCAGGTGCGGCGGAAGATGAGCGGGAAGGACGGGCGAGCGGCCAGCGTGGATCTGAGACGCCCCTGGCACCCGGGACCCGCACTTTTGACGTGTAGTGAGTGATCAGGAGCGCGTTCCGCACACAGTTGCCTGATCCTGCCCTGGGAACAGGATTCAGCTGAAGGCCCAGGATGAATCCTAACCCTGGAGGTGCCAACAAAGAAGACAATGGTACCGTTTATCAGTGAGGTTTTAATAAATAGGTGTGACGTATGAGGCGATGTCATGGATATTAGAATTGGGGGCTGACATCAGGAGCAGATTGACTGGGGGCCCCAGCAACTGGGGAGGGGTGCTGATCAAGTGGGCAGGGGACAAGGGGGGGTGGCAATAGAAATTTGCCAATTGGGGTTAATGGTATTGACAGATTTAATAGGTTTAGCCTTTGAAGGGAGGCCTCTGTTAAGCCAATCAGGGACCTCGATGCTTGCCGGGCCCCTAGGATGCATCTTTGGATAACCTTTGCAGGAATCCGTCCCTACTGGGGAGACTGCCTACGATCACACAGAGTATCACAAGGGTCAGTGATCTGGGATCTGCTTTGTTGTCTCCATAGAAACAAAAGCATCTTCTAGAAATGGCTGTGGAGTTCCCACTCAGAGGCAGTTGTTTTTTTTTTTTTGCATGAGAATGGATATTGTCGAGTTGCACATATCTGAGGACTGGTGCTGTCCAGCCCTTCAAAGCCAGGAGCAGATAAATGGGAAATAGAGCAGCGTGTGTCCAAATCCAGCTTTCTGATCCCGACGGACTTCCTCTAAACGCGTGCCCGGGATGAGAACATGAAGGCAGAGCTCATCATCCATGCAGACCATCATTTTACCCATGTACACTCGCTGTTACTCCCACACACTCATAACATTCACGTACAACATCCGGCAGTCGCTAGATTCAGTCACGTCCTTCAGGGATAGCAGACTCGCCACTTATGCATGATAACTCTGGGTCACAATGTGAGTAAGTCAGAAATCTGTCTAGCGCACGGCACATTTTCCCCATTAATGAAAAATGAATTTGAGAAATTGCTATGGTAATTCTGGATATTATTATGTTATTAAAAAAACGGGGTCACTCACTGTAATATATGAGTGTTTCTAGTGAGAACGAGCCATTCTAAAGTGTCCTGCATTTAAGCACCTTAGTGATGTACAACCTGTTAGAGCCAGGCTATTTAAAGCCCAGGTTAAAAGGTTTAAGTCACAGTTTTGAGAGAGGAACTCTGAATATGAAAGTTTGAGCCCATCTGTACAAACATACTTTCTAGATGCTTTTATGCAAAGCAATTTACATTGGTATCTGGTTTTGCTACCCATGCATTTATATTTGATATATTCCTGGTTCTCAGAATCAAGCATCAGACTCTCATTGCTGCCCACAATTCTCCCTGCATCAGGCTCCCATTGTTGCCCACAATTCTCCCTGCATCAGACTCTCATGGTTGCCCACAATTCTCCCTGCATCAGACTCTCAGTTGCCCACAATTCTCCCTGCATCAGACTCTCATTGTTGCCCACAATTCTCCCTGCATCAGACTCTTTTTGTTGCCCACAATTCTCAATGCATCAGACTGTCATTGTTGCCCAAAATTCTCCCTGCTATCTCCCACCTAGAGTTTTAATCCATAAAGCATTTGATTCTGGCGTTCTTCACTGTATAGAAGACCTGATATGTTTTTCTTTTTGTGTGAATCTGTATAATGTTAGTTATATGGTCACCAAATGTTGCTTGTATTATTTCACGTATAACTTTATTTACATATAACTTTATTTTAAACGTTGTGGGCCAGTTTCCAGGACAAGGATTAAGCCTAGTCCTGGACTAAACTGGATTCTCCATGTTTAGTCCAGGACTAGGCTTAATCCTTGTCTGGGAAACTGGCCCAATATTAAACTTAGACTCCAATTTATGAAGCCAAGTCTCAGATCAAAGTGAGATTAAAAACATTAGCTGCTGTAGCTATTATTTCATTGGGAGTCGCTGTAGACGGGCATCTCCCATCCCGCAGCATAGATCCTGCCTGTGCCTGTCTGTCCGGTATTCTCATGTTCAGTCACAGTGTACGTGTAAGTCTCCTCCTACAGCCCAAAGACACGCTTTCGGATAATTTGTGCATTTAAATTGCACACAGTAAACCATAGCGCTCCGAAGCAAACCACGCATGTCCACTTTCTGAGGATTGTGACTTTTTACTATAAATGGAATATGCCCATTCCACTGTCTTAGTCTTCGATTTCACTAGTATTTATGTTTGTACTAGTAAACATGTCTATTCATGTGTCCATACACTGCCGTCCCATCCAGGCTGTACCCCATGATGTGGCATAAGCTGCAGACTCCCTGTAAAGCCGCATTTGATGGCTGGTTACTGGAATGTAGTCAGACAGAAATTATCTATCAGGCTTCAATGGTCCCCTTTCTCAGATAAAGTAAATATAATATCATTGCAATTGCATTGGGGTTCACAAATAAGTGCTCTTTATGTTTACAAATTGTGCTGTGCATATAAAATATATTGTGTTACACACACACTGCTGTATATATATAGCTTTTTGGGTTATGTGGTCTTTTGACAAACAAAGGAAGCAAATATGCTCCGCGGATGTGGGATTATTTTTGCATCATCCCCACCCGCAGATCCGGCCAATGTAATTGAAGCATACATGCCATTGACCTGTTACTGTATCTTCCCTGTTTGGTTGTTGTGCTTGGAGCTATACTATAGGTAGCAGTTTCATAATGCAATGTATGTGTATTGCATTCATTATAATGTCAAGGCTATTATTCAAATAGATTGATTTTAAAACTTTCATGCAGCATTGCAGATACAACAAAAGCAAAAACCGCCCCTACAACTCCCCAACACTGAGCCCACCCCCTAGTCCTGCTTGATTGCATTGAGGCAATAACTTCTTAGACCAATCGCAGAGGCAACTGCAGGGATGCTGGCCAATCACAGCTCTTGTGAAAGTCACCGAGCACAGGGATACGAATGACCGGCCAATGGAATTTCCCCAGAGCGTCTTTCATGCCTTGCTACATTTACATGCATTGTGGGAATCAGTCCTCAATAGACTGGTAAATAAATGATTCATGAGATGAACCAAGAAGGACTTGGATGAATAAAAGGCGGAGTAGTCTGAAGAACCCTGTAAAATCCAGGCAGCCTCACTGCAGCCGTGGTCCCTTATAAATGAATTTACTTTATTCCGTTTCTTTCTTCTGCGGACCATACCTGTGCGCTCTCGCTAAAAAGCCAGGTCCTTTCATCGAACACGCGGAGAGTTTAAGTCCGGCTTCCCTTTTAAATGAAATGAAGTGGAAATGTCTCCGTCTTCCTGCATAACAAAAAAAAACTTTTTAGGAATAAATTTGACAGTGAGCAGAGCATTATGGCAAATAGACTCCATTCTCAGTGTGCGTGAACAAGGCCCCTGCACAGACACACTCATATATACACACCATTTGCTGCTGTTTCTAACTGATGGGACAAAAACACACTGGCTGAAATCATGAAAAAGCCACAAAATTCAATTTGCTGGGTTTCGCCGATTACAGGATGATACCCTCCATTCTGGCTGGGAGTGACTCACGCACGGCGAGACAGAGATTGGGACCTAACTATCTGGAGGTGCTGATAATAATGCAGAACGCTGTAGTGCTGCCAAAAGGTAATGGGGAGATAAAAAGAGGAGGAAAAGTCTCTCAGGCACCAGCAGCAGAGGAGGGCAGGGGCCCTGCTTGCTTTCTGTCGCCTGAGTAGCTGTCGGGATTGTCTGCACCACCGTGGTCTGGCTCTCTACCCATCATTTCCTGTGCGGAGGACACTGGGATTGCAAGGCGTTGGCTGTCCTCGTTCTCACTGCGTTCTACGCCGCCACGGTTCAAATCCAGGTCAGAAGAGGCACTTCACCATATTGGCCACATTTATTCTTTGTTTTTCTTTCAAATGCCCGGCCGTTGTCGTAATTTTATTAGCGACTTCCCTCTACCGGAGTGACACTGTGTAAATGCTGTCTGTGGACTTGCACCCTGCCCTGGGGTTGTTCCATACTTTGTTCCAGGCTAGTTCCATAGCCTCTGGGATAGGCTTCTGATGCCAACAACCCTGCAGAGGGCAAGTGGGTATAGAAAGTGGATGGAAACAAAAAAAGTATGACTCAGCAGGTTAGGATGCTTTGCCAGTAATCAGAAGGACTCTGGCGCAAATTCATTGGCAAGTGGAGTTACTGTATGCCATCACTGAGCCCATTATTTTGGCTTATTAACCCCCAATTGTTCCAGGGCCAGGCTTCCTGTCTGGCCATTTATTTTGGCTTATTAACCCCCAGTTGTTCCAGGGCCAGCGTTCGCCACATAAACAGAAGTCATTCATTCGCTTGTGACTTTGGCTGATGGGACAGTGGGCATTGTGCTTGTGCGTCCACTGCAACTCGTGGGTGGGAAATCACTGCGTTCACTGCATTACCGGTTTAAAAGTCAGGACGTCAGGCCAAGCAAAGCTTTACTGCAATGTCAGTACACAGTGAAATTCTGCCGTACCTCCTGAACAAACAGTGCAGCATTTATGACAGGGCTGGTGTTACAGTGCCATAATAATTTACATAGTGCGAGAAACATTCCTAAATAATCTAAAAAAAATCTCAGTAGAGAAGTGCAGGTCTTACTGCTCAGGCTCGGGACACCCGGCCCCTCACGACAGAGTCGGGCTCTGAGCATTTTCTACTTAAGATCCTGGCGCTGGCTTGGCATTGATTTTCCAGACTTGTGTATTAGTCATTGGGGGGTACACAGCTTTTTTATATGCTGCCCAGCAGGTGATTAAGTGGTATGGCAGCGTCTGGAGCTTTGGCTTTGCATATATATTGACATGACACCGGCGTGCCCTGCCGCCTGCCCCCTGATCGCGAGAGGAGCGTGACGCGCCGATGGAATCCGGGACAACGCTGCGATCTGTGTCGCAGGTGTGCTCGTTCCAGGCCGCAGTAGAGGACAGGTGCACTCGTGCATTAGTGCAGACGCACGCACACGCGCAGCACATGCATGTCCCCTCACTCACTCAGCATCACGCTAACATCCCATACTGGCCCTCGTGACCCCGTACTAGATAAACTCCGCCAAGATGGATGGATGGATGGAAGGATGGATGCGGGGCAAGACAGCCAATGGACCAGGGCGGCATCTTCTGAGGGACCGCTGAGATAGAGCCGCCAAAAGCCTGCCACCCCGACTGAGGACTTTCACCTTCTCCCCCAGCTAAGGTGACCACAGGCATAACTTCCTTCTGGGGGTGGGCAGCGGCGACGATATACGTATTGCGATAATTATCTTGTTATCTTGACATAAACGCCGTAAAAGCTGTTTCCACAGTATTTATGTGCGCGTGTTTAGCCTTTTTTGTGTGACCGGGGGAGCTGTGCTTGTTGTTGACGAGGGAAGGTGGACGAGGGGCCTAAAAAGAGAATAATCATCTGCAGTCTGGACGGAGGGCGGGAATACCAGACTGTCTGGACAAAATCTGCCTTCCCTGAGCAAACTGCTGCGGACCAGACGGGCCGTTCAAGTTATATAAACCAACCGAACTGTCTGCTCCAGTTCTAGAGATTGACAGCCCAATATGGCATCCTGTCCTCTCGTGACAGGCACACCAGGAGCACGGGAGTGAGTGAAACGGCAGCTTGTTGAGCATAGGAGATCCTCGTCCGAGGATAAACAGAGCCAACAGCTTCCACGATTCGGAATCTCTCATGTCATGCCTGAATTTTCCAGGCCTCTTAGAGTTTCTGCCTCTCTTCGTGCGTTTGGTACTCTGCCGTCTACCAGACGAAGTGCACCCGCAAACTCAAATCTCACCTGTCAGCACTGCGGGGAGAGCGATGCCGGCGACTGGGTAAGATTACAGGTGGGCTCGTTTAAGGTGATATCGAATAAATTGCCTGGAGGGAAAAGGTGAAGAACTGCAACTAGCTAAAGTCACACATTAGCGAGAAGAAGATGGGGGCAGAGCACGGAGGCGGCAAACACAAGCACAGATAGCATCTGCATATGCTGGGAAAATGCAGGTGATTTGCTTTGAAAGAGCGTCTAATTCTAAATGTAGCTGGGGATAAATGTCTCCACAATTTTGAACAAATGGTGTCTTAAACTCTTAACGTCCAGTTTATGTATATCTGAATGTGGGTCAATGAACTTGTTGCAGACATATACCTGAAGCTATATTTATATATGCAATATTTATATATGCAAAAAATACATTATACTTCTCCTTGAAAATATGCAATATTAAATAAACAAAATTATCATAAACTGATTTTTATAAGTCTTATGTCTATAAGAAGCTTCTGAGTTTGTCACCATATTCTAACCATTCCAGGTAATTTTCTTGCTCATAATTGCCTCGTCTTGTTACCCCAGCCGTCCCTCCCTCCATCGGGGTGTCAGAATTATACTCCTCCTATCAGATTGTATACTGGGGCCGGGCCACAGGGGTACAGGCTAGAAAGTAGAATGTGAAGAGGAATTTCAGGGTGACCTGAAGAGGGCTGTGCTCAGGAGATGCCCTCGCAATCTGACAGATTTGGAGTGCTTTTGTAAGGAGGAGTGGGCAAATATTGCCAAGTCAAGATGTGGCTTAGACTCCTACCTAAAAAGACTGATTGCGGTAATTAAATCAAAAGGTGCTTCAACAAAGTATCAGTTTAAGTGTGTGCACACCGACGCAACCACCTTTTTGTATGTTTTTTATTTCGTATATTTCTCCCCCTAACAGATTTGATTGTCTTTCAGTTGAATTGTACAGGTTATATGTCACATTAAAAGTGGAAACATTCTTTGATGATGATTCTTTGCATCTTAAAAACCTGGCGTTTTAACAAATGTGTGTAGAGTTCTTATATCCACTGCATCATCCCAGATCGTATTACACGATGACGGTCAGACTGAGCCCAGGGATGCAAGGTCTCCTCTCCAGCGAGCCCTTTTGGAGTGACTGGTATGATTGCTCCCAGAAATTCCACAACACGTACCAGAAACCACTAGCAGACTCATTCATCGCTGAAGATGAATGAGACGGCCTGGGGAGGAATTATCAAACTGCTCAGAATAAAAGATCATAGACAGAGGATGGGAGAATCAAAGATGGAAGGCTGGAGTGTGGTGGTGGAGCGCAGGTGCTCTACACGTGTTGTAGACCTTCACAGCACTGTTCCAACAACAGGAGTCGATAAAGAATCAGCTCAAATGGTACCCAAGGACTAAACATAGCAGGCATAGGAACAAGTCACTCCATGGCAAGGCCAAGTCGAGCCTCGAGTCAAAACATTGCAATCCAGAGTCGCGTCTCAAGTGATATGCCCTTGAGTCCACGGCGAGTCCAAATCTTTCCATCATTTTTGCTGTCGAGTCGTAAGTCATCAAATTTGTGATTCAAGACCAAGCTGAGTTGTAAGTCATGTAACTTGAGTTTTGAGTTTTGTTTTAGAATATATTAAAACTTGCTGGAGCAAAAAAGCCACATAGGCAGAGATGAGAAGTCTTCACTTTTGTCACAGTTGTTCTCAGTTTTTACATCCGTCTATATGCAGGCAGTGGTGCATATTTCCAACAAACTATCACAGCAGACCATGCATTCAGCTAAATGAAAATGCAGACGGCAGAGAATTAATGTACACTGAAACGGTAAAATTAGCATTATGATATCCAGACAGGAGGCTATAACCTCAAGTCTTCCTGAGTCATATGTTGGGTCCATATCAGGTCCAACTGTTGAATCATCTACCCTCAGGTCCAAGTCTTTCCATCAGTTTTGCAGAATCAAGTCACAAGTTATCAAATATGGGACTTCAAGTCCCAGTCAAGTTGCAAATCAGCGACTCCGCTAAAACATAGTGGCTTGATTCTGGACTAGATATTCACTGGAGGAAACAAGGTATCTATCCTCTGGAGGTGGAATACTCATCTCATTATAAATAAATTTAAATATTGAGCAACTATAAAAAATATTTAACTTCAATTTCAGAAAACACACATTTCCAACTCTGATGCCAGAGGCTGATATTAAGCAAATTAATGTGACTAAATCTAGAGCAGACATTAAAGCTCTTAATTTCTTATTGAACGCTGATAAGTTCTCACAACATCCATTCAGGCCCACACTACTCGTGTTCCCATCAATGTGGAAATAGGATCCATCTCCCCGACAAGTCGCACGCTCTGCCTCCATGATTCAGAGAGTAAGTTAAGAGAATCGCTATTACAGGGCAACAGAAGGGTGGAAGAGCCGGACCGGCAGCGAGATGGTGGAAATTCTGTTCAAAGGCTACTCACCTTGACACTGTGCCTCTGATCGAAAGAGTGGTGGTTCACATCCCAGGGTTGACAGACGGATCTCTCTGTTCAAGGCCCTCCAACCCCAAATTGCTTCAGGGACTGCTGGACCCAGTTTTGAATTCTCTGTTGCTTTGAATAAATCTGCTAAATCGAAGGTTCTCAGAAATATGGTCTGGAGAATCCCGCCCCCCCCCCCCCCCCCC
>JAODKL010000114.1:355331-369181 GCA_026780765.1 Petrocephalus schoutedeni
TCTGCAACTCAAGCCAAAGGCTTTCCTTTAAATGTACAATAGATCTGTCCAGTTTATTTTCCAACTCAAAATGTGCTTGATGGGGTTGGGGTCCGGACTTAGCACAGGGATTCTCCTTATGAAGGCTCTATTCTATCGCTTATAGAGCATAATGATCACTGTAGATATTTAATTTATTTTATGGATATTTTAATGGCCAGTTCAACAAAAACAACTGAAACCTTTTTAATATGCCAAGAGTTCGAAAAATTTTGGCCACCACTGTATGTTTGTCATGCTCTAGGATTCCAGACACTGAGGGATAACTTTTCCCTACTTTGTTTCATTATTTTACACAAACACACAAATCTGAATTTCTGAATGACAGTAATATGGTGCAAAATGCCAGAGGAAATCATTCTGGTTCTCGGTAAGCAGTGATGAATCCCTCCCCACGCTGACACATGGCCCCCACCTTTCGACCATTAAGACTCCATTAGACTTTACTGAGAAGATGATGGTTTCAGTGGGTATTGTGTATCGAGGTGGGGGGGGGGAGGGAGGTTTTGCCACCTTCCCTCGCAATAAGCTGCACGCTTCCATTCCGAAGCATCCGCATCTGGACAGACGTCGCCAAGGACGACGGGCTGCCAGCCGCCTCTCTAAGGACCCGCTCGCTAATAATACATGTCCATGACGCGAACCATCCTGACGGGGCCCGATTCTGTCCAGGACGGGCTACGTGGGAATGGGAAATTAAGTATTCTAGACACATCACAGCACATCGTCAGAGAGCAGCGAGATTCTGATATTGCCCATCAGCAGCGAACCTCTGGAAATAAGCTTGAAATAATCCCATGTGATGGAAGAACACAAAGACGCAAACCTGACTGCTCTAAAGTGGGATTCAATCTCAAACACAGCACCAAAACAAATGACCTAAGTGTACCTAAGTGTAATCAAACAACACGTGATCCTGCTGGATTTACTCACCTTCTCTATTCATATTTTACACTCAACTGTGCATTTTATAAGTATAGTTTTATAAGTATAGCCGTATAGTCCTTATTGATCAGCTTATTTGTCCAAATTTATCTTGTCTTTCTTCTGCACTACAAAATGCCCGGCAGAGCCAAACTCACTTTTAGTGAACCAGTCCCTTTAGAAAATACCCAATAAGACAGAAAAGCACAACTACTCTGCTGGGCCACCTATTATCTGATATGTTCTCAAATCAATCTCCCATTGATCACAGACTGCGTGTAATGAATGAAACCCTCCAGATTGTGAAAGTCAAGTAATTTTATTCACAGAGAACCACAACGTTTCTGGTATCTGATCTGACGGCAAAATGCGACGGGTACAGGAAACAAACTGTCATTGTTCCAAACAATATCTCATAAACCCCACAAAGAACATTAAATTAAATGCATAAATCAATATGGAGCCGGGGAACGGCCCCCCACATTCTCGATCATTACAAATCAACACAGAAATAAAAAAACCCAAATAAAATAATTTCCTAGCGTATTCCAGTGGAAAATGATAAACTGTGAAAATAAAAAAGGGAACGCAGATTAAAGTCACCGCTAACAACAGATACAAACGGTGACACACACACAAAAAACACCACAAACATAAAAGGGTGCACACAGAACAGCTGCAAAACCACAAAACAAAAAATGCCCCAAAAGGTGCAGGGGCTGATTAAAGCTAGAGATTTAAAAGCCCGGACCTCACAGCTAAGCCTCGACCTCAGCGCCCCCCCGAACTGCCCCACCCCAGCCAGTTGGGACATCAGGGAAATCGAAGACTAACAGAAAAGCTCGGGAAACATACTCCACGTTGAGGGGATGGCTGCTTGACCCAATACTTCCAGGATCTGATCACTAACTGAACACTAATGGGGAATCCTCAATAAGGACTTCCTGTCTGGGGCCAATCCCAAATTAGCATGGCAGAGATTTCTGGATGCGCCGTCATCAACCACGGCTTTTTCATTTACGGGCCCCATACCCTCGGTTTAAAGTCACAAGCCCAGAGAACGGAATGATTTCCTCTACGCCAGTCTGCTCCTGCTTTGACGCCCTCCCAATCGCCGGTGGTCAAGGCGGACGCCGGTCCGCTTAAATCCTCCTCTGGAGGAAGTGGGCCGCCGTGCTGTGAAATGATTACTCCGGCTTTAGTGCCTCTATCATATGCAAATCTGCTCAATAAACTGCTACTTGGGTGGCAGGTATGGACCTTGAGTACAATGAGCTGGCGGCTTCGGCTCTGCTGCCCCGCGGGCATCGCGGCGTGGGGCTCCGAGGGACGTCACTTTAATGGCGGGTACTTTCACCCCCTCCCGCTCCGACTGCAACCTTTCAACAATGACGTATTTCCAGGCTACAGGGAGCTAAATCTTGCCTGCCTCTCCCCGCTGGCTCAGGGGCAGAGGCGTAGCGATGCTGCCATAATTTCGCCTGACATGCCAGCAGGACTGAAGTGTGCCGATGTTCTGATTGGCTGGGGAAATTATGCGGGGGTGGGGCTTTTTAAGATGCACCGCGGGAAACGTTAATCATAAAACAAACACTCCCACCCAAAGAAAAACAAGAACCTATTAAAACATGCATTATGTCAAAGGACTTCCGAAAAACAATGCCACAACAGAACAGGGTTGTGCCTCGCATTTAGTCTATGACAAATGGGTATGTCCAGGACTGTAGAGTGCACTCTCTACTCCGCGGTTTTAACTTACTTGATAGATGCCAGACAGAGGGGCCTCTTATGACTTGTAATTGTGCTCAAAACTTTTTTATGCTTCTGAAAATGCATGCAATGACAGTAATGGTACTTTGGTGCTCAAAGAAATATCCCCTTACGTCGATTGTAGCCCTTTCGAATTTTAGGCATGGAAGACAGTGACAGGCGTCTCTGAAACACAGGCGCCCCAGCCAGCAGGTGGGGGGACGACTCGCACATTCATTGCAGCTAGCAGGCGGCTGCCATGTGTCCAATCTCCGCTTCAAATCCATACTGCTCTCCCTGCTTGGCCCTTGAGAAAACCGCTCTATTACCCCAATTATTGCAGAATAATTCTCTGTACATACGAATATCAAATATACACCTTCACATAAATGCTTATAGATTCCTATATGTTTGGAGAGTGCATAGACAGTTTGGGCTGCAAGCAGCCGCTTTCAGTGGGAGCACAGGCCAGCTCACATGAGTCCACATGAACAATATACACACACACACACATATATGTGTGTGTGTGTATATATATATATATAGAAATAAATATGGGACTGTGATGTGTTACATTTGCGACACACACACATGAGATTCAGCTCACTATACTGAGATCCTGTCAAAGGGAAGTGAAAATGGCGCCTGGCCAGGTGGCCCATTACTGGCCCGGGAGAAATGGTAAGGGAGGTTCCCTAAGTGCACCCTTGGGGCTGGCAGGCAGAGCCCCCCACAGTCCGGGAGCTTCGGTACGAGCGGGAAGCTCGTGTGGGTGACACCTTCCGCCCACGCTGGCCTCCAGTGCGGCTCCCGGGCGCCACGCCCCATTCCTAGGGCCGGATGGCGGGCTTCTGGTCCATGCCGGTGAAGAACAGGCAGACAATGGTGGTCACCAGCGTGTGGGCACTCTCGTACAGCAGCTTGGGGGAGAAGACGCTCCAGATGAAGAGATGGTAGCGCAGGGCGGTGACCATGACGACGTAGGCGGCCGCAGGCATGGAGCGCAACAGCGCCAGGCAGAAGCATCCGTGGCCCAATGTGGGCGCAGCTCTGCTGTGGGGGGAGAGGTAGGGGGCAGAGTGAGCACTGGGATTGGTTCCCCGTCCTCAGGGTGAGCCGGCATTGGCTGAACTCCTATCATATGATCACAGCCAAAACAGGGAAGAGCAGGGCGGAAGGCCCAGTGCTCCCTAGTACCATCGAGAAAACCAGGGACCCTGACTGCAACCAATCAGATCTCTTTTAACAGTACTAACTCTTAACAGTCTAATCTCTCTATAGACAAAAAATCAGTTCACAAACTTGTTTCAGATGCAGCAAAAACAGAGACGGGAGACGGTGACGCGCTCCTTTACACTCACTTCAGACGCATTTAAGACCCCGTCTATAACAATGGTGACAAACGGAGCCTATACCAGCATAGTAATAGCAGAACATCGCCTAAGAGTACAAATTTATTCCACAGTGCTCTGCCCCCCCACATCAAAAGACTGACACTCCCCAGTCATTTCCCCAGCATATATTCCCCAAATTACTCCTATGATTTCCATTTATCCTTAAGCCTGCGAGAAATCCACATGTTACGCAGGCCCTTGAAAAAGACCCTAATTCGGCAGTTGTCCTACGGCTATGTTGGGGGGGGGGTGTCCCAGGGGTTTGCCACGGCTTTTGAGAAGACAAATCAAAATAAGGGTGAATGAAAGGTCTTTGAAGGCCTGGGGAAGGAGATGGGGGGTTGAGGAAGGGCGAGCCATGCTATCTGCATGCTCAGCCACGAGCCCTGACCTTAACTACTGTTCCCATGGGAAACCTCACACTAATCCCGTTTGCCAGCTGGGCCCCTTTGAAACCAGCGTGTTATTAAAGATGCAGACTAATGACTGAAAGATTGAGTGCCAACGACAGTGTCAGCAATTTGCCATTGTTAAGCTTTCCTTCGGCCAAGAAGAATGGGAACCGGAGGGGGAACCCCAGTAACTGCCCTTGGTAAGATTGGGGAAGCAGCACCTCAACAGTGGATGAGTGTTCAGAAAGGTACACACAATTAGCTGTTAGCATGTAGCATGGCGGCTTATGGCACCGGCCCTTATCCAACTGCGGCATAAATCGTACGTCAACACCGGACAACAAAAAGCCGGCTAAGAGGCTGGATGCGGGCTGCTGGGTGCTGCGTGGGAGCAGTTTTTTTTTTTTTGTCGAGCTTCAGCGGTATTGCGTCTCCAAGCAGCTCTGCAGGATGCTAAGCCTCTCTAGCGTCCCAGCAGCCTTGTTCTGACAACGGGCTGTCAACCGAATCCACTCTGCCGCTAATGGGCCGAGAGGTCCGGCTGAGAGCGAGCCTGGGGGGGAAGGACGGCCTCCTGCAGGCACCGCCGATAGCGAGCGTCTTTGATACGGGCCCGGCCTGTAGCTTCAGAGGAACAGGTAGCTACCAGCTGGTGGCTGCAAGTATCCAAGTCCAGTGATGGGGCTGACGTGTATTTACCCCTGTGGAAAGTCTATATGTGAGCCAGAGACCAACAGTGCCACACCTGCTCTTTGACCGACCGTCAGCTGAAGGGAAACCCACTCAATTTCCTTCCCAAACAAAAACAAATGGGTAGAGAGGTGGAGGATGGCTCACTGATTCGGGGATTCTCTTCACATCATTACCCTGCTCAACGAACAAGGCTTGGAGCTGGTTCATTTGGGACAAAGGCAGGTCTGCCTCTTGGCATAGTGGTTGAAGGGTTTGGGTGAGGAAAATAAGCACCGTTATCATTACACCAGACCTTGCACATTTTTGTTTGACGGAGGCACCTTTCTCCCAGACCACTGGGGGGAGCTAGAGACTGGGAGCCGGGGGCTTGCTGATCCATTGGGCTGGTAGCCATGCTGCCAGCAGTGGAATGGGAAGCCAGGATTCCTGCTGGAGCTCCCCGAGATGGGCCACTGCTACAGTCCATGGACCACCAGGGACAACCCAATTAGAAATCTTGTGACATCACCAGGCATGGCTTTTAGCTTTGCAGGAGCTGGTAAATGCCCCCCTGCTCATCCTTGCAAGCGAGCAGTCTACCCGAGGGAGGGAGTGATTGCGATGAAGATCACGCCTCGGGAGAAAAGCTCATTTTGTGTCGAGACAGAGCGAACGGGGAGGGTGGCTCAATCTCGCCTCAATGAGAAGGAGTCTAAAGAGACGGAGAGTCGGAGGTGGCCATGGGTCTCCATCGGCATCCCAATACCCCCCACAATCTGGCCCTTCCTCCTAATTTATCAGTCAAGCTCTACCCAAGATCTCGGCCCACAGTGACCCCGTTTTGGGGTGAATACTGCCATAGTGTCAGTAGCTAATGATGTTAAATGTTAAATGTAGGCCTCCCAGCCCAAAGGAGGCGAGCGTGTCACCCCAAGCGTGAAAACATTGGTAATTAACAATTAGAGACTGTAATCGCGCTCTGTAATTAATCGTACGCATTTCAAACTCCTATTCTTTAACATTTATTTTCATAACAAGGCATCGCCGCATATCATTTGAAAGATTCGTAAGGCAGAGACGAGTTAATTACACATGAAACGCGAGAAAATTACAGGCACACAGCATTAATTGGGATACTTTGTATCAGGCTAGCGCGCGGTTGCTATGCTAAGCCTTTGAATGGGAGAAAATGATATGCTTGTGTTTGGAAGGTAGGGCTTTGAGCTTACGGTTTATAATGGGCATCATTTTCAATTGGGTTTCCCTCCCAATATTCACAGCATGTATGGAAGCAGAAGATGATATTATTTATAGGTTTTATGGCTTTGCTGGACTAAAGCCAGTGCTCCCTATTACTGAGAGACCCCAGAAGGTCTTCCTGTACTGTAGGTTTAACCGGCATGCTTATGGGTGTTAATCGCTGGTAGCCACACTTTGCAAATAACATCTGCATGGGCACGAGTGACAAGTCACAGCCGACACTTTAAACAGGTAGTATGAACGATTCCCCTCGTAATCTGAGGAATGGTCGGTGCTTAAGGCTAATCTGGCCGTTTGTGTCGTGCCATCTTCCTGCTTGAATCTTTACTGAAGATCTGCTCTCATTTATACTGTGTGCTGCTAATCTGTGAAGTCTCTGTCGGTGCAAGTTTCACATGACTACTAGATGATCACCTGCTTTTTGTTTTTAAGTAAAATTCATTAATATTTGTTTTATAATAATATGACTGGCTCACTAATCAAAAGTTAAAATTTTTTTGAATACCTGTATATTGGGTGCCGGTGTTTACTCTCACTCAGACCTCGCATTTGAGTTCGGTCCCCGAGGTTTGAAGGGCCCCCTGTTGGCCACAAACAGTTATTACAGTAGTGGGTGGGGGCTGAAGTGACTCTTTGAGTTGGGTCCCTGAAACAACAAACTTGCCCCTGTATATAACGGGACTGCAGAATAGTGATCGGGGAAAATTCTGGGGTCAGTTCCCACTTTGCCGATGGCACCACAGCACCTCATACCGAGGCCTTTTCCTACAAATGGGCGCGGGCGCTTTAAGGCGCGGCCCGTGTCTTTCCGTAATCACACCGCCGCGAGCAAAAGCCCTCGCGTGCGTGCCGAGCACAAGGTTAAACAGATTCACAGCCCATCCCGCCGAAGCGATCAGAGACGCTCCCCAGACAGGAGAACGAAAAACCGTAAATAAAATAGAGCGGGTGCCACGGCAGCATTAGCGATGGCCCCCGTTCCCAGATAAAGGCCGGGCGAGGCGGGCTTTGTGCGCTAATGAAAGGTGGCTATCTGCAAAGGTCAAGCCCTGATTGTGATTCATAATTAAAGCTACTTGGAAAGCTGGGGCCGGCGCGTACGGGCATTATGATGTCACAAAAGCGGCCCTCGCGCACGCCGTCGCGGTGGCACCCCGCTACCGCTGCTTTGCGGCAAAGAGCCTTTTCATTAAAACGAGGAAGGCACGTAATATCATCCCATCTCGGAACCTTAAGATCTTTCACTATTCCCGGCCCTCAACCAGACTCTCGACAAGTTTTCTTTGTTTCCCTTTTGACTCTGCTAAGACTTTAATTTCATAGCATCACCTGCTGCCGAGAGGTGGCCATTTTGTTCTCTGTACTATGCCTTTTTATTTTGTGAATATGAAATTAATACAGCGCTTTCTCCCTCAGATTTGCTTAAGCCTGTTTTATTTTAATTTTAAAACCTCACACTGCACTTCCGAGCGCCTTTCCCAGACACCACCAAGTGATTTCATAATATTACTATATATATATATATGAAAATATTACTATATATATGAATATACTATATAATATAACACTGAAGTCTGCGCCAAAACAGCTATACAGTAAAACCACACTTCATAGGTGAATTAACAACATGGCTGCCATTCGGATTTGTCATAAAAGGGATGTATGACCATTAGCACCATGGGGAAATGCTTACGTTTCGCCTGGGCAAAGCACCCCCCCCCCCCCCCCCCGGAAACCTGATTGTACCAGACGGGGGCCATGTTTTAACTCCACGCCACGGGGGGACATGGGGGCTCTCATGCTGGTGTGGGCAAGTACCACAGCGAAGAGAGAGGGAAAGAACAAACAAATATAATGGTAGGTAGAGTTCCGTAAGAGGGACACACGCTGGACTATGTTTATAAACGGTAAAATGGCATGCTGCCTCTCGAGACCGGGGGGAGGAGAGGGCAGAATGGGGGTGCAGGACCTCAGGGAGGGGTATATATCACGCTGCCCGATCAATGCGGCCCAGGAGATGTCCTCGCCCCCCACCCCCGTATTCCCAGCACCACTTTAATGCCACAAAATACCAAGTGGCAGTGAAATTATATCAGAGCCTCTCCGGTCCACAAGGGGCTCTGAGACCCGCCGTGCTAGCTCCCGGGGAACAGACACCTTGTTCTGTAGCCACGACAGCTCCGGTGGTTGGGGGGGGGGGGAGATAATGAGTGAATAAAATAATCCCCGCAATGCAGGTTTCTCTGGATAAACGGCGAGGCCCGACATCCCGCCAGTGAGTGACGCGGTGACTGCGGTCCGGCCACCAGGTTAATCGACACCGTTGGCTCGTAAAGACAGACAGAGCACCAGATAAACGCCGGTGCCCGGGGAGGTGCGTTTTATAAGTCATATTAATCACGCGGCGGCTTGAGAACGTTCCGGCAAACCTTCCAGACGCCCCCCACTGAAAAGTGGGAAGATAAGGGGTGCATGTGAGCAACTGGCGTTCCACGTGAAAGATCCCGAGATTAGGATGCTCTTGGGTTGATTCAATATGCATCAAGTGCTCTGAATTACGCCCCCCCATCACCATCTCAATTCCCTGTGGGACGGTCACAACCGAGTTAGATACAAGATGCATATTTCTCCCGCAATGGCCCCTCCTCCCTCAGCTAGTCCTGAATCCTCCAAGCCAGCGGCAGACAGAGGGATGTACAGGGGCCGGGCGACGGTGCAGAAGCAGCCAGCAGGCGGCCCATACAGAAGGGGGAAGCCCTCTGATTCTGCTATTGCAGAGTGCGGCGTTGGTTCCCTTAAAGGGGCAGGGTCCCCACGGCTCAGAGATGCAGGAGCATGCTGGTCTGGCTGAAAGGCACCCCGGCCGCATCACTCTCCGACATGATGGAGAAATGGGGGGGGTCATTGCTCTAGAGCGCGATGCGTCATCACCATTATGGGATGCCGCGTCGGCGAGTTTTTAAAGAGACAGGAAACAAAAAACACGAGGGATGCAAAAACAAGAAGGATCCATCATCTGGACTATGATGAGGCTTCAAAACATAAGCAAATATATAAATAAACACCCCCAGCCCGCCCCTACGATTTTCCATCTCCTTCCAGAAGGAGAGTCACTGGCTATCGATCACAGCCCATTTGCACAGCTCGGTCTGTAACCCAGAGGCCCATTACGGACACGCCGATCCCGAGCCGGCCCGGTGCCACCCGCTGTTTATCAGGGCCCACTCACATGCAGGGATGAGAGTGCCTGTGTGGCGAGGCGTCGAGGGGACAAGGGCGATTTAAAGGCCACAATCTCCTACTTCACGAGAAAGTACAGAAATCGATTTCACTTGTAAATCATGGGTCTGTGCAGAAAACTAATATGACTCGTATAGCAAATCAGAATCAAGACTCTGAATGACTCTTTTGTTGCCAATCCTGATTTTGACTAATTATCTGCTTTGAGTCACTGGAGGGGGCAGGTGCTGATCCCAGGCACAGAAACTCCACGGGCAATTTAGAGGCAGCAGCTTGCATAAATGCATGGCTTTGGACTGTAGTGAAGGTGCTAACTCCACACGTAGTGGGGAATCGAAAAACAGTGTTACTCACTGGGCCACAGTGCCACAGTGACTGCGCTCCACTTACTGTTTATACTCTCAGTGCAAATAATCACTTTTCCATTAAATTGAGAAAGTTGAGAGAACATAGTCTGATTAATCCAAATTGTTGATAAATCATTCTGGCTGACTCCAGGCAGCGATTGGCTGTGTACTGGTCGGCACGGTAATGGCGATGCCGCTGAAAGAGCGGACGTTAGAGATGGGAGTTGGGGGACATCTTGGTGCCTTGGCGATGCCTCGTGCAGGGAGGGGGGACGCGGAGGAGACGGCTACCTCTGCCCACCTGCCGTTCCGCCTCAGTAAGGTTCGTAATGAGAGGCTGGAAGGCAACGATGAGCCGCGCCGGAAAGCCACCGTCCGGAAAACGGGGCTTTAAATCCCTCCGCTGGCCATCAGATACCCCACAAACGGAACGCGCAGCACCCTTTAAGAAGGCTTAAGAAGCCACGTGCCATAGCAGGCAGGAAATGGCACCTTCTGGCACATTCCACCCTTATTTACCCAAACCACCCTTTCTGCATTCTGAATGGGTTTCTAGGTCTTCAGCCTTTTAATCGTTACGTTGGATAACCTTTAACGGGGAAATTAATCAGCCGATTTCTTAGGGGAATAACAGCATATGTTGCACAAAATGTTCTCAGCTTAAGATAATCTTTTGTAATTCCTTTATAATGGCTTGTTAATGAATAACTGCCAAAGATGAATAGTCTTTTCATGTGCCTTAATAAATGTCAGCTCTTCCCTGGCGCGGATCGTGGTCTAAGCCGTCACGGCCGTTTTTTATAACTTCATAGCATGCTCTTGCAACTTATAATGCTATGCGGATGATGTGTGGCTCTGCAAGCTGTGGCCATTACCAGAAGGCTGTCTGTTCAAATCCCATGGATGGCTCAGTGATTTCACCACTGGGCCCTTTAGCAAGGCCCAATTGACTCAGGGGCTGACGTGTGGCTTAGCAGGTTAGGATGCTGGGTCGGGGATCGGAAGGGTGTCAGTACAAATCCCAGGGTCAACACCCCATTACTCCAGGTACTGGCTGACCCCCCATTTTCGAAAAAGGGACGTCACTTTCGAAAGAAACATCTGCTAAATAAAAGTAATGCAAATGATCCTCACTTGTATATCTCTTTGGACAAAAAGAGTCTTATAAGTAGCTATCCATTAATTCTTTCCAAAAAATATTGTTAATTTTAATGACAAAAGAGGAATTCTGGACAGGCCAGACGGGGTGATGTTCATGTAGAGAAACACGGGTGTGGAGAGATGAGCTTGTGCGGGGTGCGTGACCCACCTGTCCTGCTCGGAGGTTAGGTACCACGCCAGGTGGAAGGCCCAGAGCAGGGGCCCGGTGTAGGTGCTGAAGGCCGTCAACAGGAAGGCCGGTACCTCCACGTAGGTCTCCAGCCCTACGAAGCCGGCTGAGATGTCCACAGTGCCGATGTTGTTGGAGTTACCCTGCGGCACAACAGGCAGGTCAGGGTGACCTAACGCTTCTGTGTGAGGAGAACAAGCCTGGCGACGCTAATGTTAATAAAAGCGGTGCTGATGCTAATCGAAGCTGGCATCCGACACGGGCGTCACTTAATTGGATATGCCCTTAACGAACGTGCCAGCAGAGTCTTAATCGCGGCTGACATCCGGCCTGATTATAAAACTGTAAACTGCACAAAGGGTCGACAGACTTCAAGTCATCAGTTTGGTTTTACGGATGGAAGGAGACCTCGCACACACAAGTGACTGGGCTCTTACCGCACCTTTAAGGCCTCCGCTACTTCCGTGTCACAAGTTTAAAAGTACTGCAAAGGAATGTACCAACGGGCAGAAAGTGGGGATAAGGGAAGGGGGCCGGTGGTCACTTGGGGGTCCCGGTAGGAGGTCTTTTACCCCAGAAGGGGCAGAGCTCCTGTGCTCTTGACTCACGTTGACCAGTTTGTCCACTGACCAGCGTTACCCACGTGGACACTCCTTCACTCGCTCAAAAAAGAATGTCCTAGAAACATGGCAAGAACCAAACCACCCCCCTCCCCCGTCACACGATTCTGCCCTCTGGTGTCTCTGTTCAGATTTATTAAGACCGGCTGAGTTGTGGGGGGGGGGGGGGGGGGGCACAGCAACAATGTGTCTGAGGGCAGTCTGGGATCAGTTGCAAATTGGGGCCGGGGTCATTGTTTTGTTCAGATAGCCATTTTCCAGGGCCTGCAATTTCACGCTTGGGCGGGTAATCCAGTAATAACCAGGCAGTGGCATATTAATAACCCACTAAATATATATATATATAATAATAATGACTGACACTGCAGAGAAGAGGGTCAAATAAGTCTTAAAATGCAGGGAAAGAATATCGGGGGAGGATGCATGAACTCAAATTAAATCTTATTGCGGCAGATCCATAAGTGTGCCGAAACTTCCCGAGATGTGGCATCGCCTGTACGATCACCGATAAGTTAGTGAGGATTGTCTGTGGCCTAACAGACACCCCCCCATATGGAATGAGGCAAAGAATACTGACTGAGTCTGCACAGACCTGATGATGAGATTGCGGGTGCAAGGCCATAAGAGGTCTAGGACATGAGGCCGCAGGGGCTCTGACCCAGGGTGACTCAACAATTTTTAAGGTGGGGGGAATCAGAGGGGCCTTAATTCATATGGCTTAGTGAACCTTAGCATTAGCCAATATGTGTTGCATTGGTAAGTGACAGGGGAGGGGGCCAATCAGCTCTCAGCTGGGGGTCAATGCCCCTGTGACCCCACCCTCAGATCCGCCCCCTCCATACTCCATACCTGGAAGTAAAAGAAAGCCTGGCCAAACCAGTAGTGCATGATGGTGATCTGCGCGGCATCGTACTGCAGGTCCTTCCAGATGAGCCGGCTCATGAGGGCCTGGATCAGCAGGGAGCCAGAAAGCACCGGTAGGTTGTGGGGTCGCGAGGCGAGGGCGGCCAGAAGCACCAGGCCGGCGTAGACCTCCCACAATCCCCTGCTCTTCAGCCCGCTTTCTGCCACGGCCACCTGTGAGCGCAGGAGGTCCTTGGCGCCCGTGAACAGGATGCCGAGGACAAAGACGTAGACAAACCGTGCCTCTAGGATGCCCCTTGGTGGTGTCGGTGGGGGGGGAGAGAGAAAGGCAAATGTCACCTGTGCATCTTACATATCCATTATCCTGAGAGGTTCACGTGAGGCCATTAAGGAGCGCCTGCCGAAATACGCCGCATCAATCTCTAATGACACACTGCGCCGAAGACAGATATGCTCACAGCCCCCGGTGGTGCCCGCGGTCCACCATGCGGCTTACGCAGACACGAGAGCGCCCCCTGATGGTGCCGTGATGGACGGCACAGCCGAACCCCTGCAGGAAAACCAGCACGAGCTTCTGACCCGCTGCTGCCTTATGCTTCTTTCTGGAAGCATAATTTGGATGGAGTATGAGGCTGGACCTTGCTCTGCATGGTCTGCAGTGTTACACTGAGTTACACTGATACAGCAGATCTATATTTAGAGCGTCATACAGGTGGGGTGGTGTGTGGCCCTGTGAGTTAGTGCCTGTGACTGGAAGATCACGGCCTCACGACCCATAGCTTGTCCAGAGACACTGGCAGACTCTTCTTTCAGATCCTCACTTGCATGTTGCTTTGGACAAAACTGTCTGCTAAGTAAATGCAAAAAACGAGAGTGTAATGTGAAGAAAGTCTGGGGTCAGAGAGTGCAGTCAGCCAGCATCTCGTGGCATGGTAACAGTTAGAGTTAACCCCTATCCCGTGTTTGGGGTCAATCTGACCCCAGAGCATCATTAAACGGTAGGCAAATTTCACATGGGG
>JAODKL010000114.1:397942-411212 GCA_026780765.1 Petrocephalus schoutedeni
CTTTCCCCCCCCCCCCCCCCCCCCCATCACAAACACACATTTATCGCTTGCTCTGGACGAGTGTCGGCTTTAATCATCGGTGAGCGGATGCTGGGTTAAAGAAGCCAAGGGCTGTGTACTCCCACACACGGCGACAGCAGCCCCTGACCCGAAAAAAAAAAAAAAAGGTACCAGAATGAGAATGAGAGCGTTTCTTCACACAAGGAAGGTGTTTATGAGAGAGTACATTGTGCTGAGGCTTTGTCTGGCCCTTCGATCAAAACGCTTCTTGTAAACCGGTAGTTGTTCTCCATCCATTTCAAAAGCGCATCTCTTACTGCTGGTTTCCTCGCTGCGGACCGAACCACCAGCCCCAAGATAACTGCTAATTTACAGTACCTGGACCAGAACGGCATTAACAAAGTTCAGAACAAAGCGCATCTCCGGATTCCGACAGGTTTATCTTCCTTATGGTCGACTTATGGTTGATGGTCGATCCACGCTCACTTGATTAAAGACGAATGTGTCAGTGTAACCCTAATCCTTATCTTTATTTACCTCAAAAATTTTCTATCGAGCTGAAGAAGGCTGGCCCTAGGCTGCTCTGGGTAACCAATATTTTTGACATATTATTAATCAAAGACATGTCCCAGAACTCTGGAAGGCTAGGAGAGACTGGGGGATACTCTGGGAGAGACTGGGGGAGACTCTGGGAGGGACTGGGGGAGACTCTGGGAGGGACTGGGGGAGACTCTGGGAGGGACTGGAGTCTGGTAGACACAGTGACAGAACTGGAACAGCTTGTAGGCATGTTAGCTTAGGGCCCCCTGCCCCAAGCCACGCTAAAAACCCCATACACAGCATTGGGGATGAAGTCTTGCACCACTTGTTAATGCCACCAGGGGGTGGTGTGTGGCTCAGGAGGACAATCTGCCTCTGATCAGAAGATTGTGGGTTCTAATCCCATTCTTGGCAGAATAGTCACATGTTTGCTGGATGCGTGCGCGGGGGCTGGCTAAATGGCTAACCCAGAGCTCAGACTGCCGACTTTGCTCTCAGCTGCGTGTGCGTGTGCGTGTGTGTGTTCAGTCTCAAAGGAAAGCGTGAAGGGATCTGCAAAAAAGCATCATCCCAGGGTACCTGTACCCACACTCGCACAAATGGTAACTAAAACTTCACTTGATTGCCATGCGCCCGAGAGCTGGACACACGTGGCACAAACACTTTTCATGAAAGTGAGACGGGACTGAAAGGCGGGACTGGGGAGGCTCTGCGCGCGCGGCGAATGCTAAGGCGGGATGCGGCGAGGCCCCACCTTTGTAGGAGTGCGGCGAGCTGTCCCTCAGCAGCCGCCGCAGCTGGACGGCGTTCAGGTGCAGGTAGCGGAGCTGCTGGCGCAGCGGCGTGCTCCGGAAGACCGGCTGCAGCAGGCGGCCCACGTTGTTCTGCGGGATGGGCAGCCCCAGGGCCAGGGCCAGGGTGGGAGCCAGGTCCACCTGCTCCACGAGCTCCGGCTTCTCCATCGCATCTGCGGGGGCGAGGTGGGCCAGGCCGCGTTAAGCTCCCGACTCGCCGAGAAGATGCATCACGACTGCCAGAAAGGGTGCAATGAAATGTGTTTAAAAAAAAAATCATCTGGGGGACCCCATTAAGGTTAACAGCTAATTAAGATGTGGGGGGGGGGGGGGGGTGAATCACGACCACCAACACGAAGCAGCTAATGAGTCATGAGACGCGTTTGCAAGTTAAAGTGTGAGCATAGAGAATGTCGTACATCAACAAAAAAGGTGCAAATCTAATCTGCTTCCTCAAAAAAGACCATTAAACATAAAATGCCCGATAAGCAAATAGTACAATATTATACCGCTTCTGAAGGCTGTTGTCGTAGTTTTTTAATCTTTTTCCTTTTGTATTAAGCCTCTCTCTCAGATCTGACCCGACTCCAAGACTCTGCTCAACCCCATTTCTGATTCCAGTGGAAATTACTTCTTAAAAAGAGGGATGCCAGTCACACAAGAGGTGCCAGGGAGCGAAAAGAGGGCTCAGAGAGGGGCACCAGCCCCTGGGATCCTTGCTTCACAGAGGGCACATGTTAACAGGGGTGGCTTGGGCTGATGTGGAGGGGGCGGGGCCTCCGAAGAGTAGAGGTGGAGCCTGCAGACAGACGCCCAGCCATGAGGCCGGTCCTTATGACATCACCCTCTGGCCCAGATGGCAGGCTTCGAGAGGAGACGCGCTGTCCAATCAACCCGGTGATCTGGGGAAGCCGTTGAACGAATGGGTCCTCATCACATGACCTGATGCCGGTGCCCTGACGCCCCAAGGCCATGTAAGGAAACACACCCCTCCCAGGAATGACGGGACAACGTGAAAAAACCTGGAAACGCCAGCGGGGACAGGGAGGCGACTCCCCGCAGGCGCTCCCACAGACTCGGTTATGACAGACTCTGTTTTGACTCCACAAAGTGGTGACGGTGCTGAGATACAGTCCTCAGGGGGCAGGGAGACGGAAAGATGAAATTTAGGGGGGCTTAGCGGAGCATGCCGACGTTTATGATTACTGATTAAGATGCGCAGAGCCGAATGGAAAGCAGAGCACAAGAGGCAGGAATGGAGATCATAAAGCGGCTTTTAGCGGCGTAGAGGTGGGCTGGTGCGCTGGGGGTCCTAGCAGTCCCAGTGAACACAGCTGTTATGTTCAGAGGAAGCCAACTGCAAAGGCCCTGGGAGTGGACCACCCTTTGAGAGAGACAGAAGAAATGGGGGCGGGGTTAATGGACAGAGAGGGGTGGGGCTCTCTGCAGCGGTCTAATTTCATTGGACGCATGATGGGACAGAGAATCCATACGCAGGAAAATCTACGAGGATGTCCCACCCATTTACAGAGATGGTCACATTTTATACTCTTGTCACGGTGGACTTCCTGTCTGGATAACCGAGATGTTAAACCATGACATCGACCTGTTATTTCTGCAAAGCCTATATTCTCTATCTCTCTGCACTAAGCTTTATCATGGTTCATTACTCACTGCCTGAACCTTTAAGAAGTTAAATTTTCAGCGGTTTAAAAACTTTTTATGTTTTCATTATTTCTCTAACAGTAAATTTTTCCTTTTTTTTTTACACCAATACTAGCGTTCAATTTATCCTGACTGGGGGAAGATCATTACTGAGTGCGAGTATATTGCTGCTGCTTCCTATTTATTAAAAAAATGACTTATGTTGAGCACAGAGGCATAAGTATGGAAGTGTTCCCACAAGGGAGCAGTTAGAAATGACGCCCTGGAAGACTCGGTACGTGATAAGGAGACACAGCCAAAGGCAAAATGAACACACAAGAGAAATCAAACTCCTACCAGTTTGCCTCCTACTGAAATACCAGTTCATCAGTCTGGGAGGATTAGCTCATTAATATTCATTATCTATCTTTATGACATGCTGACACACACATATTTCACCCGCAATCACTTAATTCAGGACTGTGTCGTGACGGGCGTCTCATTGGCTGACGATACTGAACGGATGCCGGGGATTGGCTAATAATGCTCCTCATTCAAATTCATGATATCAAGACCTTGAGTGCTGGCTGCAGTACGATGCCTGCATGGCTTGGGCTACTGAAGACATAAGGGCAATGATATCCAATGATAGAGTTATTCCCACGGTTTGGGGTCAGTGAGCCTGGGGTTGGGATCCAGGCCCTCAGCACCACAGGGGGCGTGCTGATATTAGGATTTGGGACCAATGTACTCCTATCCTGACACTGTAAGCCTAAGCCTTAATAATGCTCCGTAGATGTAATTAAAACTGAGCTGTTTTGGATTTTAGTTTAGGGGCTGTTTAGACGGTACAAACACCCTACTGAAGTCATGCTGTACTCATGGCGGGGGAGGGGCACCTAGGCCTTGACCTGCAACGCTAGAAAAGATTAAAAAGAAAGAAAAAAAAAAAGATAAGAATCTCCTAAACTCAGTATAGACTGCAGCTAAATATTAAACAAAAAATATATTCTGCTGTTTAGAAAAAGGAAAAATGTTTTAGAGAACGGCTCCATTTCACAAGCCGCGTATTAGCTTCTGGCTGCCCTTTTAAACCCAATCTCCTGTCTCTGTCGGGACAAATACGGAATGTTCCGGAAGGCGCACAACACTCCAAAACACAGCAGAAGTAAATGGAGTGGCGAGAGAATGTGTAGAGGAGGAAGGAAATAGGAAGAGGAAGGCGTAGATCAGATGAAGATGAAGGCGAGAGGTGAGCACACCTTTCCTGCCAAAGGCTGGACTGAACAGCACCAGCGGGGTGTTCACCTCCGGCTCAGACGACCCCCCGTGACTCCCCGTCTCTGACATGCCGTGATCCCCACAAAGGACGAGTAGGTTGGGTAGGCCCCCGTCTGTCTCCTGCAAGCCAAAATGAAAGTGATTAATAATAAACATTTTAATAGATGCTTTACTGATCTGTCTTCACACCTCCCCCAACCTTGCTCTCCATGAGAGTAAGCTTGCCCGTGAAGGACAGCCACCTCCTCCACAGGGAGCTGGGGGGTTAAGGGCCTTGCTCAAGGGCCCACAGATGTGTCGAAGCTGGGCTTGAACCGCCGACCTTCTGATCACAGGCACAGAGGCTTAAACTGCTGAGCAACTGTCATTGCTGACACACCGAAGCAAAACAGTGCAACATGTCCTTGGCAATTAACTCAAATGTGACATAGCAGGGGGCAGCTGTTACCTAATGCCTGGGGAGCAGTGTGCAGTACCTTGCTGGTCAAGAATTTGAACCTACAAGCTTCCAATGACAAGCACACGTCCCTAAGCATTAGGCCACCACTGCTCAATGAGACATGGGTTACCTCGCAGAGACAGTTATAACCAATAAAACAGTGTACTGTTGAAAAAAGGATACAGTGACCGACTTCATTGACTACTGAGTATGAAACTATGTGCTAAATTACATATAATAAGGGATATAGACAAGGATGGGGCCAGAGGGACGTGGGCCCAAGCTGAAAGCTGACTGGCCCCCGGAGAGCCCCTGCCCCTGTCACTCATAGATTCAAAACATATCATTGGCTAATGATAAGGTCAGCCCCTTATCATTAAGATCATCATTAATAAGAATTATGGGCCCTTTTGTATGGATTATAGCCCCTCTAATGCACCCCCCCCCCCCCAAAAAAAAAACAATCGCCCCTGTATATAATTAAACTAAAATAAGTCTCTATTTATTGCTTGCACAGGCTAATACCTCCACATTGCCAGCAGGTGAAAGTGTGAGCAACCTTGATTGTAAGCCAAAAAAAAAACACTTGGAAAAATGGGTCTAATTATAATTACAGGATGTGTCACAGGGCAGGAGAGCTACCTCACAGCAGCCAGCCAGTAATGCAATGTGTACAGAAGGTGCGGCATTTCAATTTGAAACAGAGTCCCGTCGTTATAATAAAAAGATCAGAGGTCTGAGTTTAAAATGCAGGCTCGTCACTTCGCCGTCCGTTGGGGTAAAACATTTGGAGTCCCCCCCAGTTTACCGGGGCTTAGCCCTCTCCCTCGGGATGCTGGGTAATCTACTCAGCCTGGCAGCTTGACCCTGCACTCACCCAGCAGAGCATTCTGGGAGCTGAGCCAGGTTCGGCGGTCCTGACAACGCACAGGTTCCCTCCCCCCCCCCCACCCCACAGTCCGGAGTCAGCAAAGGAAAACCCTGGCTAGCAGGACTGGCCCTTGGGGGCAGCTCAGCTTCCTGAGTTCAAACAGACCCGATCGGATGAGCTAATTAGCGCGACGACAGAAGACGCTATCCCCAAAAAGAGAAAAAAAGGCCAACGCCACATGGAGAACAGCGCTCCACAGGGCGAGTGCTTCACGGGCATATTTATACATTACAGTACTGCAGTTTTCTCAGAGGTTACCGATAATGGAGCAGATCCCACGCTAATGAATAAGTAATGCAGAGTCACTCTGACCGAGCAGGAGGATGTGAGGGCATCGGAAATGGCACATTGACAAAGGGAATACAGAAGGTAAGTTCTGAAGAGCACATTACATTCAGTTGGCAGGCTACTGCTCAGCTGATGTATCACTTTTTTTTTTTTTAAAACCGTCTATACAGCTGGATGCATTTATTGGAGCATCTCTGGTTAGATACCACACATTTTCCTGGGAATCCAGCTACACGCCATGAATGCGCGGAAGGGAGCATCACAGAAACATCACTGGAGGACCTTGCTGGCCTAGTGGGTCACCATTCACACCAGTATGGCTTGGGTTCGAATCCTGGGTCAGAGGAAACCATGCATCAGCTACAAGAAATCACCCATGATATATGAAGTATATTTTCCCTTAAAACCATCAATATCACCCCAAAGAGTAAGCGGTGCTTAGGGTTTATGGAGGAAACTCTGATACCGAGCAGGAATTGCACACGCAAGCAGGTACGTATGAGGACCCCATCATTAGGGTCACCAGCACTGGGTGAAACCCACCTGCCTGGTGATTGGTAGACCAGGCGAAACGGACCAATCAGGGGGCTATCAGTGGGACTAGCATGGGGAGGGTCACATGCCATCATTAGGCAGCACCACGGCAACAGACGCCGGGAGGAGGTTGCCAGGGCGACGATCGCCATAGACGGCGGAGGAAGGAGGGGGGCGAGCGGCCACGGAGGAACGCGCCGGCGGTGAGGCAGAGCGATGACGAGACTGGTGATTTATTCCGCACCCCGACCATCAGCATCAACCTCTCTGCAGAACGCTGCTGGTTCACAGTCCCCCCCCGCCCCCCCGAGCAGATACATCGCGGGGTGCTTGTTCTGGTGATTTAAAACCCAGGCCGGCGAGGGCCATTCACCAGACTGTCAGCGCCTTGAAAGGTCGCCGGGGGTGGAAGTGGGGAAAGGAGGGCGGGGCCTTGTGCTGCCCACGCCGCCGCAGCCCCTCTCAGGAGCTCGGAGGTGGATGCAGGAGGGCCACGCTCCCTTGCTGCGAACCAGCTGCTGCTCACTCACCTTAAGCTAAACTATTGTCCTCTTACCTCTGGAGGAGCCTCTCAGATAGACCTGAGACCACCCTCCTCACAATAGTGTGTGCGTTGGCCTTCGTCCAGCTCCTCGCCGGCCAGAGGTGACAAGGGTGACATGTGGCTCGGTGGGTCAGGACCCCATCGTTATAATCAGAAGCTTGCTGGTTCAAATACCAGAGTTAGCAGCATAACATCACTGCAGGGCCCTTGAGCAAGGCTTCCCAACTGCCCCACTTCAGGTGCTGTTTGACCTTGCTTTCAATCATGCATTGCTTTGGATAAAAGTGCCCGCTAAATAAATACACTGCATTGACCAGCTTCAGCCTGAAGTTGTGATGCACCTAGCCAACAACAGGTGGCGCTGTGAGGCTATGATAGGGAGGTGCCCCAGCTGACTGAATGGTTGAAAACAAGTTGAGTGAGACTCAGCGCCTGATCTTATTTATTTTTTTAATCTTGATTACAGAGAGGAGAAAGTGCCAACTGCAGCAGATACAGGTCACTCATGCCAGGCCATGTGCCAAATCTTTATGTGCGATCAGCATTACCTGTCATTTATATGTCAACATGAAACACAGATCTGCAAGGAAATGATCGCGCTGAGCACGAGAGGATGATTTAACAAGGGTAGCTAGACTAGAGGCCAACCCGTGCCTGCAAGCCCCCCCCCCCCCAGGTAAGGAAGACCCGCTGTAATCAAGCACCAGCGTGTGGTAAAACCAAGCAGCCCGTGACCCGACGCCAAAAGTCGTTACCTGACAATCCGGCTCATCAGAACGCGACATGGGTCAGTGATCCCGACGACGGCTTCAAGAACACTCGCTAAAGTGGGACAGATAGCCTCATCGGTTCGTGAACAAGTTACAGTTCAGAAAACAAAAGATATATGGAGCAAATATAGAATATGACAGGTCACAGCTGTTGGGGGGAGCAGATGCCTTCGTTCCCAGACCAGGTCTGAAACAGGTCCGGGACTATCATAAATTTGTACGTCAAAGAGTATAAAAATAAAATTTATATAGATTCTGCCTGTGATAGCTGAAAAATATACACATAAATACATTTAAATGTGCAGCTTTGCTAAACAGTGATTCAGTGATTTATTATTTTTTTGAGTGAAAATTCAGAGGGAAAAGTAAAGGACAGAACAAACAGCCAGACAGACGTTTTGTCCAAATCAGGGACGTGAGGCTGGGGAAATTCAATTTCATGCCCTTGTAAGCATAATCAGAATACAGAAAACGACTGAAGGTAAGAATTACGTAGTTCTTCAGCATGCTTACTCAATCTCTGTGTCAGCAAACTCCCAGGGAGCGCCACGTCCTTACGCTATATCCCCTACACGCCTCGAGTGAAACACGGCAAAGCTCAATGACAAACGAGAAGCCACAACAGTTATTTTTTTCTTTTTAAAGCCATTAGAGTTTCTTTTGCTTAGGTAGACAGGGGACAGTTTTCTGATTGGTTCTCCCCTCTCAAGGAAAACGGTGGCACCAATCATCTGAGGGATTCGCGGCTACAGCTCATCTGGAGCGGCGCGAGAAAGTGGGACTCGTCCTTGATTCTGAAAGCAATCGAACGCCGCAGCGGGCCTACCTCACCGCGGATTACGCCGCTTAATGCGAGTTCAGTGAGAGAGGGGAGACCGCTTAGAGCACTAAAGTGAAATGGCCGTCTGCCGGATGCTAGCGCTGAATTTAATTCTGACTGCTGTAAACATCAGGCGGGACAGAAAATGACGCTATGATTCATTTGGCCCCTTATGCCATTCCGGTAAAAAGAGGGAGGGGGGGGGGCATCTCCATTTTCTCCAGGGACACGCTAACTCCCCAAATTGTGCGGGGGTAGCTCAGCGAGTTAGGCCTTAGTGCCTGTAATCCGAAGGTCACCCGCTTGAATTCTGCGCTCGGTGGAGTAGCCACGTCCGCCCCAGGCTCTCCAGCAAAACCCTTAACACCGCCCAACCCTTTAAAAATGCTCCAGGGGTGCCAGATAAACAACTAATTCTCACCTCTATATAAGTGCATGTCTTAAAAAGGAGGGAGAGACGGGAAACATGGAAACTAACACATGTACTTCTACAAATGGCAATTAATGCTTCATCGTCATTTCAGGACTAGGAAAAGAGACTGGTGCCGGGGTGCAAAGGGGTTGGGTGACCCACACCGTTAGTGTTTGCGTTTGAGAGGATCTGGATAGCGCGGGTTGGGGAAGCACATTCAACATACAGGGATCGCAGGTCTAAAATGCTCCCATTACGCTAAACGGCTAGAGTTTCATGGCCTGAAGCTAACCGCTAACTGCTAATGGAGAGCCTGCGGTTCTGCCAAGACGTTAAAATCGCATCCCTAGTACTTAGCTGACGCCGGTCTGGCGCCATGGTCTGATGGCTCCGGCCGATGTTCTGCCAAAGCTAAAGCATGGTTTCAGAGTCTTGTCTGTGCAACAAAGAAAACCCATGAAAAAATAAATGGTGAAAAAAGAAAAAAGAGAAAAAAACTGAAAAACCACATGAAAGAAAACAAGGGTGCATATGGTGCCACTGGCCTAATTAGACACGAGCATGTACGAGGGACGGGAAACGACAGCAAAGGCAGCTATTATAGCTATTTAAATGAGGGAGCGAAAAGTGACAGCTTGAGTGTTAATGAAGCCCAGAAGATGCTTCGGAAAAGGTGCCGCCGTTACGGGCTCACACCTATGGTAAGCCAGCAGCCAGCAGCCAGTCAAGGCCCGCTCCGTCCGTGAAGCCGAGGAAACCCGAATCCGGGCCAGCGATCTGAAGGCCGCCATCAACGGTGGAGGCAGACTCGGCCGGTATCTAATTTTGCATACCGTCCGGTCGTTATACCACGATATATATGGTGCTTCAGCAGCATGTTCAAAAGCATCTGGTCTCCAAACAGCGTTTTGTTACGAAAACACACGTGTGAATGATATCAGGAAATCACAATTCTACTATCAACGCACTATAAATGGTTAACACACTGTAATCAAATGACAACACACATGCTCCACATTTACAAACAAGCAGGAATTAGCCCTCATAAGTATATAGAACCATCAGGAGACAGTATCACATACCTTAGGTCTTTTGTGAACTGGCATAAAAATATCACAATAGAATATTAATTGGATGTGCTAATAATCTTCTAGCAGAGTGACCTTTTGGACTGATTAAATATTTCCATAATGCATCTTCTGCTAATCCTTGCCTGGTCACAAAAATTTCACCATAAAAGAAGCTTTAAAAAGTAATTTTGACACCCGTGCCATATGGAAGTCCTTGTTTCCCCAGCATCTAAGCTGAGGGAACTTCAGGTCTCTACTTCTGAGGTTAGGTTTGTTTCTAGAGCTGTAGACGCCAAAAGTGTCCAGACTGCGAGGTGTGCATTAAGACCACAGGCACGAGGCGAGGGCCGCGGGGTCACCAGTGTTGCCAATTTTGTTGCTAGATCTAGCGACTTTTCAGACCCCTTTAGCGACTATTTTTTTCAAAAAGCGACTAGCTACAATATAAATAAACATGACTATAATAGATGAAAATAAACAAAATACTCTGAGCTGCGTTAAAATACAGTAGCCTATGTGAGTATTGGCCTACAGAGTAGGAGAATAGTGAACACAAAGTGGTGACTGTTGGATGATATGGCATTGATATGCAAATTAGCAGATGACGTCATCTAACGACTTTCTGTTGGAAATAGTCGGCTGTAACACCCGCTCCTGAAAAAGTCCTGCCTTGCAGGAAACCACGCCTCGGCGTGGATAGAAAACGTGAGAAGATCGAGCTCCACGGCGATTCCAGCACCTGTCCTGATAAATATAAACCTGAATGCCTTTCCAGGTGCGGCCATCACCTCCGCCATCCCCTGCAGCAGATCCGTATCGAGTATCGGCCAATGAAAATTGGCGGGCATTAGGAAATTAGCGACCGGGCCCGTATCGCTCTCAGCCTTCAGCGCTTCCCCCCACGTAACATTTCAGGCCATTCCAGTCGCTTATTTAAAGGTCAGCAAAATGGCCGATTAAATATTAAAAGTGCGTTGAAAGCCGTCTGCGAGCTTGCCAAGACTTAAAAGGCATCGGGTGAACGTTAAATTACATTTGCGGGGTCGTTAAGATCAGAGGGACGGGGGCGGCGGGGTGGTGATTACACGAATAGACAGGTGGAGAGACACTTTGCCGTTTCGGGAAACCAGACACAGGTGCTAAAAAAAATATATATATATATATAAAAAAATTTATATCTGTGTTGCATCGATCGAATAATAGCCAGGACTCATTAAAAAGATGTCAATTATTAGATTCGACTGGAGTGGACAGAAATAGGTAAGAAACTGACCACAAGTATGATTTCAAGGAAGGGAATAATTTTAAGAGGCCTAAGTAAAATTCTGCCAAATTCTGCATACCTCATCGCACGCATTTATCGAGATTCACCAGTGCCGCATCCAGGCGAACAGACCCGGAGATTTCGGCGAGTTCCCAAGCTAACCGAAGGCGACACAAGCCGGCTAATTTGTCCCGCTAATTATATTCCAGCGCTCATTAGCGCTGTTTTTTTACGGAGTGCCAGCATGATTATTCCGTGCCGGTTCCCAGGCTGGCTTCTGATGCCAGCCGAAGGAGCCGGCGTCCCGGGATTCCGTGCGGGACGTGCGCTCAAAAACCATGAGCCGCGTTTGCTGGGACCGAGCAAAAATAAAGAGGGTGTAATAATAAGCACCCCCAGGGTGCGATCGCTTAGCCAGGGAAGCCTTCATGTGCGGAGCTCTGGGACCCCGCAGGGATTTGGCGATGGGGGGGTCGGAATGGAGCGGAAAGCCATCAGTGGAACATGACGGTAAACACCATCGCCGTCTCCCACAGGAGGAGCCATCCTGAGAGCTCTGGTTGCCATGGGGCCTTCGGGGGGGGGGGGGGGGGGGGCATTGCCAGGATGCCCCTCTCAAGGACGTGGACATTCGGATATTTTGGGCGGCCACCACTGGATTGTGTGAGAGGATTTTGGGGGTGTCCTGATGGTAATCGCTGAGAGTTTGTGTCCCAAGTTAGGCCCCCAAGATGATTCCATTAAATCACTAACGACTGCTTAAATTTAGTCCTCCTTTGTTGGGTGGCCCGACAACAAGAGGGCAGATTTAGACGACACTTGTCTCTTGACAGTTTTCGAAGGGCATTGGGTATCCGTGTCGACCAGGAGGGTCTAAAAATCTCAGCTCTAAATCTGAACCCAAATCTCAGCACTCTAATCCACTCCATCGCACCGTGCTCCCCTCCTTAAAAGCCCTGAGCGGTGGGGGCAATTATCTCTGTTCTGGGCACTGAGTGCAGTATCAAAGGGCCCCCAGTTATATGCCGATAGTTTCAGTCGAATGGCCCGTCGTGCCTCGCTGTGCCCACACACACATACAAACACACACACCAGGAGCGAGGATGAATAAAAATGAAAGAGAAGAACAAACCAGAATAAGGAAAGCGTAAGAGTGAATGGTGCTATGCTCTTTACTGGCTTTTAAAAGAGTCTCCCAGAGCCAAAGCATATGCTCTAGGAGTAATAAGGAACTGCTGCCCCAGGACAGTTAGCCACTGCAGCTGTGTGTGTGTGTTGGGGGGGTTCCCAGGGTCTCCTGACACCATCCTTGCTGCTCAGGTGAACTTTGGACTCTGAGTTCCCCACCAACAGCAGTGCTGTTTACCGCGACTCAAAGCGTGAGGCCCCCTGTTGGCGACAAACAGCTACTGCACTAAATATGAAATAAAACATATTCCTTATTAAGGAGATGCTGGAACAGCAGGTTCTGGTAACCAGCTAGCGAGATGCAATCTTCTAACCACGCACTACGTATTTATTTAGTTCTTGAAACATATCGGGGGGGGGGGGGGGGAAATTTTGCGTGAAGGCCCATAAAAAAACCTACCCATCTCATCATAGCTCTGTGCACTGGGGGAAAAAAAGGCATGCTGCGAGGTTTGGGCGCGGCGAGGCGGCCCGGCACGCTGTTGGACCCGGCACTGTCCCGGGAGGAAGGCTGGACTACAGTAACGCTTGCGGAAAGCTGCAGTCGGTCTTGTCTCACTGATAACTCCAGGGGTGCTCCTTATCGTCCGACGTCAAGGTGAAACAACAGAAAACCCAATGTAAATAACAGAGCTAAGCGCTGCCATTTAGGTACCTGGCCAGGGCTAAGGTAAAACGGATCCTTCATCGTGGCTCTTGGCCAACGTCAGCAAGAGAAAGGCCGGTCTGATAGAGGTGCAAAAGTCCTACC
>JAODKL010000114.1:411312-429407 GCA_026780765.1 Petrocephalus schoutedeni
CTTTGCAGGCTGCCCACCCCACCCCAGGCATCCGAGGAAACAGGTAATCTGATTTCCATCACCTGGATTCTAGCCAGTTTAATTTAGCTTCCACACATGGTACCTGTTGACGAAGGTTGCTCTAACAGGGGGAATGAGTCCTGCGGCAGAGATTCATCCTGGCCAGCTGAGGCATAAAACATGCTCTGGGTCCTGGCTGGCTGGGCTCTGTGACAAAGGAGCGCAAGACAGCCCCCGAGGCGCCGCCCGTCTGTACACCAGTCCTTCTGCACAGCAGTCACTCACTCAGTCAGCTAGGCTGCTCAAGCGATAACTGTTTAAAAAGCTTGTTAAAAGCTTCTGTAGCTCAACAAGCAGCAGACTGAGCTAATGTCGCGAAAGTCATGGGTCCAAATCCCAGGAAGCATGCGTGGATCGTAACCCTTTCCCCTCCCGTAAGTCGCTCTGGATAAAAGCACCAAATAAACGTTAAAAAATGAAATGTACTTCAACAGAACACTTGAAGTAAAAGGTCTGAGGGGGTGGTGGTTATTAATTGAATTAAAGTTTTACATAAGAATGTGAAATGCACCACTGAAGGTTTTCTTTTGTATACCGATATAAAAGGGGGAGACAACGGGGGAGGTTTCACAAGTGGAATTTTCTTCGTTAAAAAATACATTGCAAAGCCTTAAATGGTTTGTATAAGATAGGAGAGGGAAAGTGACCCGTTTGTGACGGGGCCGGTCTCTGCGTATCCAGCATGGTTTCCTTTGGCACAGACACTGGCTCTCCGTAATGATCTCGCCGCTTCTGAGAGCCTTCTCGCCCCCGCCCTGCTGGCTGCTTCCCAAGCTCACCAGTAAACAGATCCTCCTATTCTTCCCGGCGAGACCGAAATGTCCCTCATCGAAATGCCACTTCAACTGAGCTAAACATCCGTCCCAAATGTCAGTAAACGTCGGTAAACCCCGACAGCAGAAGCATAACGATAACATGCGGAAATCAGCTTGCAGAGGTGTCAATTTCAGGTCCAGAAAGTAAAAATCCAAACCAGGATTTTGTTTCAACCAACTAGTTGAGCACTCTATGACTGTGACTCTTTATGCTCAGCTGGTTAGTTGAAACAAAATCCTGGTTTGGATTTTTACTTTCTGGACCTGAAATTGACACCTCTGCCAGCATGTGTCTGGCGGAGGCGGTGGGCTACCTTGGAGATGAGGGAGGTGTGGATCTTCTTCAGGACGTCGTCCATCTCCATCAGCTTGGGTCCCACCAGTGAGCTGTGAGGACCACTCAGGTGCCCGATGTGGTCCAGGCCCAAGTAGTGGAGGATGAGGACATCCCAGTCATCCCATTTGAGAACCGGGTCCAGATGACGGGTGACGTTGTTGTCCACCTGAGGGGCGAGGCGTCTGATTATGGGGACCTCTGCTGTAGCCCCAACAGAAGCATTTCTCAACCCAGTCCTCGTGGACCCAGAGACAGCCCAGATTTTTGCTCCTCCCCAGCTCCCAGCACACCTGTACCAGATATTTTGGTGTTCCTGATTGGCTGGGAGCTCAGAGGGAGCAAAGGGACCCCAAGGAGTGGGTTGAGAGAAATTGCTCTAAACTATTCCTGGAGAACTACACTGCTTATTCTCCAGTTGAGGTGTTAGATCGCTGAAGGAGATCATCTGCTTTCTAGTATTCACACTTGTTGGGATAATATTATTACTCATTTTCCATATTACTGAGTAACTGCCAAAGTGTGTTTATGAACAGCCAGTTGGGTTACAACACATTTGCGAACTAAAAAAAGATTCACACATTTTTGCTCTCAGCAAGGCTTGAATGCAGTCCTGTTTCATATACATTTGTGAATAATTGTGAACAATTTGTGAACAATTATGCTACATATGTGCAAATAATAAAAAAAAATAGCTTGGAAACACCACATAAGAAGAGCGATGTGGGGGGTTGCACCAGCTGAGCTTAGCAAACTGGCATATGTGGTGGCACAGTGTGTCCCTTCTCAGACCTGGTAGTCCATATCCCTCTCACAAGCCCCGCCCACTCAAATTGCCCCTTACCTCCGTATAGTCAGAGACGAAAAAGGAGGTGGTGCCGTCAAACAGCTTGAAATGTTTGGGAAAGAGGCGTAGCCAGGTGTCATCCCCGAAGAAGACGAGCCTCTTGCCCGCCGCCCTGGCCTGCCAGATGAGGTTGTCCTCCAGCAGGGCGGCAGAGTTCAGATTCATCACCACGTCGATGAAACCCGGGATGCTGCCCGTCGTCAGGGCCTTGGAGAGCGGGACAGAGGGCGGGGAGAAGCAGGCGGACTCATTACACATTAGCACAGGATACTTTAGTGCCCATTTCTGATACACTGTCCATTTTCAAATCTCATTTTCATCCACCTTCTATAACCACTTATCCAGTAAGCAAAAGGCAGAAGACAGGGGCACCCTGGACGGGATACAGTCCCTTACAGGGCACAGCAGAGGTGGTAATCGAACCCGCAGCCCCGGATGTATGGGTATAGGCTGCCACCCTAAATTTTTATTTGAGTTTAGCTTCAATTCTGACCATTTTTTAATCAGATCTGCTTGCTCTTCGCAAGGCCATTTATTATTAAGTCACGGCACCTCAGACACACACGTCCATCCACTGTGCTGTAGTACAGAAGTTAAAAAGAACAGGCCTCTTCTCAAACTTAACGAGCGTCTTGCGGGTCCGTTCCCTTTCAGCTCCCCGCCGGAGGTCCCCCGCCCCCCACGCCGTCCCTGAGGCTGAGCGCTAGCGGCCAGTCGCTCATTAAGCAGCAGCTCGACTCGAGCAGGGACAGCAGGGGACCGGACTGGGGCGGCAGAGTCAGCACGTCTGCCACCCGCCGGGGAGACAGTGTGCCAAGGCAGGCCTCAGGACTGGGAGCCGTCGCGCGTCATTATTTCTTCACTTAACGGCAAGTTATTATGTCACAATCGAGTTTTTTGTAAATGTTTTATAAGCTGAAGGCTTAATACGAAAGTGTCATCATGTAGCTGGATATGTAATATTGTATGACTCAATTATTTAGCATATACTTTTACCCAAACTGATGTAAAATTCAGAAGGCAGAGTCAGACAGTCCCCGGTTCAAATCCCAGACTCGGCAGAGTGATTTCGCCATCGGGGACTTGAGCAAGGCCCTCCACCCTCAACTGCACCAGGGACTGATCAAATGTAAAATAAAAAATACAGCAGACCATGCTCAGGCCTGTTCACAAACCGACGACCACCACGAATCCCGCATGAACACACCTCCTCCTGACAGGTGACACAGGTGTGAACATATAGCCAGCGTGTGCGAATCACTCACGCACCATGATTAGCTGCTGACACTCACCCATGAGAGCGGAAGGCCAACTTGCCAGCCCGTGCGATCGGCAGGTTGTGGGATTGAGCCTCTTAGTGACCAGCTGTACATTTCTGAAGGCCGGATGTTAAAAATGGCTACAAGTTGGAATCCGCGGAGAAACCACAGTGAAGCTGAAATGTCAAATGTTGTAAAAAGGACAGAACCGCAGAGCAGAAGCTGGGGAATAGAGAGGTCAGTTGATGCAGCTTAATGACTCAAAGACTTAAAAAGAACTTTTCAACCGTGCACACAATGTTTGCCCCTCTCCATGTCGTACATCATTATTTCATCGACCAATGAACCTGCCAATCAAATTGACTAGTTAAACAGTTGCAGACAGAAATACAGAAATTTAGTCATTTAAAAGCACTTTTCTTCAAAGAAACAGAAAAGCAATGATGAAATTCAGCGCTGATGGCCAGTGGTTTTCCAAAAAAAAGAATAATAATAATCATCAAAAAACGGCTTGTTGGAGAGCCGTGTCCAGCAGTAAAGCTTGGGAGAACCGCGTCTGCGAGCAGCGCATTGGGGACAGCGCACTGCAAAACGGCGTCAGGTCCTGATCAGTAGGATAAAGTGCAGCCAGAGTGTGAGGTGAGCGCCCCCTAGCTGCCGGCTGGCCTCCATCCACAGGGACACCCCAGCATGTATTTAATTACAGCTAAGCAGTTAATTACGCTTCACAGCCTCTGCTCTCCCATCACCACTGGACGCATTTACATTCCTGCCATTTTATTTAAGCTCTCCAAATCAGCAACACGGTAGCTGGAATATTTAGGGCAATTAAATTTGATACACTGATGAACGATTTCTAAAGTTTTTTTAATAGCTACCAAGTAACCACTTGAAAGGCTGATTTGTTTTAATTAAAGTTTAATACTAATCTGTACTTAATTTGAGAGACACCAATTAAGTCACATTTCAGAATCCCTTCATTTAAATTAGAGTGCAAATCCAGATGTAACTTGTAAATGTTATTGGATATGATGTCTAGTGTTTTATAACACATCAGTCAAGAATAAATATTTATAGGCTTTGCTATAATCCATCCATTCTTCTTCTAGCTCTCCTCCTGGTCAGGGAGGCAGGAGGGTCCTGGAGCCTATCCCAGGCAGAGAGAGGGGAGCACCCTGCATGGGACGCTAGTCTGTCACAGAGCATGGTTTGCCATTAATCAGACTAACAGTAAACATTGTAGCCCAGGGGAAGGTAACTCTGATCCTCGAGTGCCGATACCCAGCAGCTTTTCCATCCTACCTGGTCTCTGAGCCACACCTGATCGCAGGCAGGTAGAAACTCATCAGGTAGGATAAAAACCCTGCTGGGTACCTGCACTCCGTCATCAGGGTTGCCAACCCCTGCTGTACCCCGTACAATTAACCATAATACTTAGCAAAGAACCAACATTTGTCACCCAAATACTCAGGCTGTCACTGGCTTGTATGGCACTTTAATGCTAACTTGCATATCTGTTGTCCTGAATTGGTGGGCTAACATGCAAGAAAGAATTTCATGGGACAATAAAACTTTACAATCCATTTAATTTAAAAACTAAAAAAAATACATTCAGCTGGATACTGAAAGAGTAAATATTTAATAAGAAGCCTTTTCAAAGTTACATTGAAATATTAATTGGATTGGTTAAGTGCAAATTTCATCAGCCATGTGATTATGTCTGACCAATCACAAAGCAGGGGATGGCTACAAGGACCAATCGGAATGTGCAGGTGGGTATAAATATAGGACTCAGTTGGCAGGATATTCAGACTTCCTGCAAGACCCCTGATGCCCCTTCTCTCCCACATGTGTATAGCAGACGTACGACTACAGCGTCTCACTGAGAAAAGCAGGGAAGGAAGGGGCGGGGCTTCTCCAACAGCAGCATCCAATCATCCTTCCTGCTACTGAAGCTGAAAAATTCATTACTGTGCTCAGCTTAAGTGCTCTAATTCCCACACTGGGCCCGGTCATCACTCCAGCAGGAGCTCAAACCTACAGGCAGTGGGAAAGCAGACAAAATCATTTCTAGTTGAGCATTGGAATTAGTTCCTGTTTGTTGACCAGATTTGAAGGATTTAGGCATGCTCGGAAGGTCTAACTTTGCATTTCAATCAAAAGTCTTTGCGCAGGTAACGTAGTCACAGTTGCCATGGTGATCATTTGAGTCACTTCTCAGGGTTGGGGGAGCGGGGGTGTTGAAACTGAGGGGACAACGCAGCCAGCAGGGGGAGCCTGAGGACCGCACCATGGCATCAATGAAGTTCATATAAACTAATCTAAACTAAAATCTAATCTAAATGTGACAAACGTGCCGTCTGTGACAAATCATGTCACCTTTTCTGACAAGTTTTCAATCAATACGTGCACTAACGCGCCAACGATTTCCCGAATGTCGGCAAGACTATTTCCAGAAATCGCCGCATTCAGACCAACACGCTGTTCAGGAAGCTATTCCGACAATGAAATAAAGATCTGCCTCTTTTCCTGACTCCCCGTGTTTTTTATAAAAGGCCGACGACACTACAGTAGCCGTGTGGCCATGTTTGAATATATATATATTTGAGAGAGAGAGAGAAAAACTTGGGAGTAGTTAGTTCAAATCAGCTCAATAATTATGCGGTGAAGTAACAAAAACTACAGAAAAAGATTCCCTTAACGGCTCGTCTATATAAGTGACATTTAAATGGAGAACGCAAGTATAAATGTTTGCGAGCGAAAGATGAATGCGACAGGCTGAGAGTTTGCCCGGAGCATCTTAAGTGGGTAAAGACGACAGATTTCACCGATTTCAGAAGCAATTTGACTAAAATACTGAAACAAAATTGTGTGCAAACTGGAGACACATGCAAGATTTCATGGTGTGTTTGTGCAACCGACACAAAAAAATAAATAAATTTAAATTTAAATTTAAATAAAAAAAACAGAATTTAAATCCAACTATAAAACAAGGCCATAAAAACTGCACAATTCTCTGTGTTGTTTCCGAAAGCAGATTGTGCAATACTGCTAGCAGTATTATTCGTAATCAGCTGATTAGTGAGCACCACTATCATATCAACTAACAATGTACATTTTGGCCAGTTATTTTGACAGGATTTGTCTGTGGTTGGATGGCTTTCTATAGAAAGCACAAAAGGTACTCTAACAGCAGGGGCTATCTGTCCTTTCAGCCACAACAGCAGGTAATCTGCCGCAATGCTACCTGACCTAATATCTTTTGTGAGTGGAACAGTCTAGGATCATCACGATCGTAGCCGTCTGATCCCAGAGACATAAAAACGGTGAAACAGTCACTGGGGAGAGCGCTTCGAAGATCCTCGGCTTTACCATTTCAAATGGCCCCCTTTTCACGATGAAACCTTGACACTGCACTCTACAGATCGAAAGTCTATGCATCACCGCCACTGTCTGCATGTTACAATACAGTAACAGTTACAATAATGATTAATCACTGAACAAAAACCAGATTTTAGGATGAAAAGAAGTCCACTTATGGAGGACTTGCCAAAAATAAGAAATTTAAAAATAATCCCAAACCGCCAATAACAAAATGGCCACAAGAGTATACTGTATATCCACAAAGACTGTTCTCAACCAGAGGGGAACCTGAAACCAGTGACACTTGGAGTTTGGAGAACAAATCCAAGGCAAAGAGTGGCTGGGGGCGGGGGGCTCGTGAGCAGGCAGCCTGTGTCAGATTCCCCCTGGACACAAAAGCAGATTTTTGCTAATTGTGACTGGCTGGATCAGAGGGCTCTTGGATAGGCCCTCAGTCTCTCAGGTACACGTGTGGGACCGGTATCCCCAGATTCCAAAAGGTTGAGCTCATAATCGTTTTGAGGGATAATCACTCAAGTGCTTCAACCATTGTTTGGCATGACCCCACATGACAGCGGTCCCTGCTGGAGATAGCGGTCTGGACTTCCGGCAGGTTAAGCACGCATCTGAGTCTTTCCCAGAGAATGACTTTGTTGTGTTTTGTCAGCTGCAAACAGACAAACAAACAAAAGGTTTCACGTTTCTTCCGGGCATTCGTGATTGGAGCCGGATTGCACAGAAGCCCACGCATTCCTGGGTGAGATTCAACGTCTAATTGAGGTCACGGGGAACCCAGGCATGTTCCGAGCCCGGTGGGAGGCCCGGGAAGACCAGGCTGCAAACTGAATCTGCCAGAGGCAGCGAATCCAGAGGAGCTGGGGCGAGAAGCTTTGGGAGGCTGCCACGCAAAGCTGGTGCCAGAACATCAAATAGATAAATCAAAGCAGGTTTTACATCATATTTACGGCACGGACAGCTTCTATATAAAGAATCCTGAATGACGAGGGGGAGGGGGGGAAGTGATGCAGAGAAATCTGCTAACTAATCACAGAGAGGGAACTAATCCAAGGATTCAATGATGTACTGGAAGGTGAAGTACTTCTCAGGGGTGGGGAACCGCTCTTGTATCTTTGAGCACTCCACTTAAACTTGCTTTTCAGAACAATATATCCAGGGACGAAAACACAAGCATACAACCATGATTATCACTATGGATAACGATGAGGGGGGAAACAGAGCGATCACAATACTGCCGCATCAGTAAGAAGCAGGACCCTGATTGGCCGGTCATGCTTCTTCTCTCTGCCTGGCAGATCTGGATTAACTCCCCTCCACTGCTTCCGACTGAATATGGCCAGAGAGGGCACCAGTCATCCCGCGTTTATCAGGTTGTAGGTTGTATCATATCTGACCGAACTGCAGCTAAAAATAGTCAGCCAAAATCCCTGCTATCGTCGTCAGAGCGGCACTGGGAAACGGCCTTACGTAAGAGGTTCCAGCGGGGACTCCAAGGTGTCCCAGAGTACCACGGCACACATAAGCCCTCCTCTCTTACAAACAAGGAGCGTCGGCATCGTGGTGGAAGCAGCTATGAGACCAAAAGGAAGCACAGCCGACTGCAAAGAGCCGTGCTAGCTCTGAGCCGGACAGAGAACTTCGGGAAGTCTCTCTCGGCACGGAGAGCCCGGAACCCAAGGCAGTGAAACTGGGAGTAGCAGTGCTGGTGACCGTGAGAAGATCTCACCTGTATTCATCCAAAGCAGGGAAAGCATGCAGGTGGTCTTCAGCTCACAAGTGTTTCAGAAGAGGGCATAATCCCACCAAGAAATGTCTCCCCTGTTCCCCCATAACCTCACATGCACATCAAACTCCCTCACATTTCTGTAGGACACCTTGATCACAAGATCCTAATGCCCCAGGCTAATGCTGCTGCTCGAACCACGGAAGGCAGGTTCGAAAAGGCCGTATTACACAGCGCTTTTTCAGGTGAAGATGGGAGAGCCAGCAATTCCCAGCTAGCCGGGGTACCGTCAAGCCCATTGCAGGTTTTCATGTTCAAACGCCTCACAGATGCGCAGCAGGACAGAGACCCAGTCAACGTAGCATGCTTTGCCACAAGCGCTAAACTGCAATACAAAGTTCTGGCATGACATGGGGAATGCCAGACCCAAAACGTGGTAAGGGATACTCCTCCCTCTGGGACAGGCAAAACCAGGCCGACCCAGCAATCCACTATACACAAAAGCACTGCCCAATGAAATATTTAATATTTGGCCCTTCGAAGTACAACTTCTGCACTGAAGCAGGAACTCTTGTTAGCTACTGTGTTATATGACCTCATGACTTTTGTTTCTGGCTTCTTCCATATGGTTCACATGGTTGCAAGCTAATACAATGAGCCGTCGGTATCAGTGATGGTCGGCCTCTCGCACAGAGAAGCTCTGCTGCCACCTGCTGACAGCTTTAAGAAACAACCGCTTCATGAGGACAGCCACGAGAAGGGAACTTGCAAAATGCAAACCTTTAGTCATAAAGTAATAATGACAACTTGCCCCAATAAACAGAAGGAGATTATTTTTTTTTAGAAGAAATGTTATACATTAAATTGTGTAAAAATATTCACAAAACATTTCTCCACTTGAATAATTTCAAGATTAGAATAAAACAAGATCAAGATCGTGTATAACTTTCCGGAAATTACTTCACACCGATATTAAAAATTTACTGTAGCCTATGCCATTCCTTTTGTTGCATAATAGATAAAAGTATAATGTGTCTTCATACACCGCGGCAAAGCCAGGCGAGGCTCATCTCACAAAACCCTCATCAAGCGACTTTCAATGTAAGCAGACAGGGATTGGTTTTGAAGCACACTGACCCTGGAGTCACTCTGAGCGGATCCTGTAACACCACTGTGGCTCCTCAACGGACTTTTCGGCCCGTCTTTCACTACGCGCACATTTTTATACAAGATCTGTCAGACCTACAGCTGCTCTCCAGAACATTCTGTAATAGCTTATAGAGATAGATGCTAGTTTACTGAAGTTTTCGGTTATAGGCTAAATCTGGGTCTAAGAACACAAATTCTTCTAAGTATCAAAGAATATCTAAGTGCAAATTCTTAAACACAACCAATCCCAGAGACATTAAACACAAAAAGAGGATCTTCCTTAACGGCAGTGTGTGCAATGACATCCATCCATCCATCCTTCCAGGAAAGGTCACTAATTGCCCTAAATTGCCCACACTTGCCCCGGGACAGCACTAGGGAAGAGGCCCCACTGAAATACCAAAGGAACACACTTTCATCCAAGGGCATAAATGGCGGCTAGTCAACAGAGCCGCCTCCTTGCCATCTTCTGCAGAGTGCTGCAGTACTCCAGCCTTCTGTATTGGGACGGATTCGTTTTCAGAGATACTCTTTAAGGTCCTGCCTTAAGGTGAGCAATAGATCCCCCTTGTGTAATTTTAGGAGAGCAATGTTTGCAAAACGCGTTTCTAATGAAGCTAGAATAATTCCACACAGCAGATATTTTCTCTAACCGTTTAGTACGGGGGTGTACAAAGCAATATGGGTCGCCATTTTAAAGGGATTTATCTGCAGGAAATATCGGCTCATTTTCAACCATTGGCCGATGGCAGATTCTTGTTGTATCGACCGATACAATCAGTGTCTAATGGTTATTCAACAGACATCAATCCATCACTGATTCTTATCAAAATTACTGCTAAGTTAAACACTCTGCGATACTGGGTACATGTATATGACACCAAGCCTGTACAACGCAAGACAGCGGTAGAATGAAAAAATGATTGGTTCAGAGAGATAACCAGTCAGATCTTGTGTCAGATGTCAGACCACCCAATCAGATGTCTTTAGCCTCCTCTAGGTGCTTGGCCACTTGCCCGCCTCCTCTACAATCTGATTGGTTCTCTCTCTGAACCACCTATTTTTCGTTTGGCCCTCAGGACATTTTTGTGTAAGTATAACTCCCATAAGCATAGAAGTATCATTTCAATTCTGTGTTAAGGACACATATGCCATCCTTTCCTGGCATTTTTCCATCTCATAAAAAGATGGAGGTAGAGTGTTCAAATCCCAGAGTAGCCATATCACTGCTGGAACCCCAGGCTCACTGCTGCTGTCATGTGCAGACTGAGGGACAGACCAGACCAGACCAGACCAGGAGGGTTGGGACCAAATAGCATGAGGAAGGAAATTAGCCCCGACGCAGAAATAGTTGTTTCTCAGCCACAAAAACCATAACTGTTTCTCTGCTTCCACCTTGTGTCCCAAAAGAGGACTGCAAGCAAAGCTGACAGCGTCAGTTCCTCATTGAACTATGATAGCATTTCCCACAGTGGTGTAATGAACTAATACTTTCTAAATATTTTCCTTTCTCAATCCATGATATAGCTAAAGCTGTTCAATCGATTAGGAATGCAGAAGGAGAATCGGGCATAATCGTGAGAACGCTGAAGCACAGTCACAGCGCTTACCTTGATGCGAGGCATGGTGACAGTGGGCGGCCTGGCCCTGGCCACGAAGCTCAGCGAGGAGCCCCTCTCGATCAGGCTCCTGGTGTAGGGCATGAAACGCCGGCCCTGGGGCCCGAACACGAAGTCCTCCCGCAGCGCGTCGATCAGCAGCACCACCACCCGGTTAAAGAGAGCCGGGGGGACCTTCGAAGAGTTGCTGCCTGCATCTCCTGCAAAAAAAAAGGGGGAAAGGGGAGTGGGAGCATTCTCAATACAAGATAACTTAAGTGGCTTTAATGATCACAGTTTTACTGAAATGAAAGTGATGCATGGCTCATTGCAACCCTATTTCACAGAGTGCTGCAGTGCTTCTAGTCTCGCAGAAGTGGAAAATTGCTGCAGAGAATTCATTTTCTCTCATTTTTCCTCTCTTTTTAATGTTATACTGTTTTAAAGTTGTGTCTTTTACACTAATAATAATAATAATAATATATCTGAGTTTGCCTTTTAAATTGATCTGCACTTGTTTGACTCTGTTCGCACTTCTGACAGCTTCTGTCGCCCTAAATGTGCTTCCTATCTAAATCCGCCCGGCCGTGCCGATGCGGGCGGACGCGCACCCTGCCGCTCGCCTACCTGCGGCCGGCTCGGCGGGCAGCTCGGACACTTTGCTCTTCAGCGTGAAGGACGACTTGACCGGCGCTGGGAAAAAGCCCCGCAGGAAGAGCGCGATGCCACCGATCTCTACCATCAGGCAGATGGAGGCGAACGCCGACGAGCCGACTTTCATTGTGCTTAAATTCTGCCAAACGCGGTTAATATCGACCCGTTTAGATGCTGTTGGTAGCTCTGCTTTCTATCTAATTTCGCCAGCAATTAAGGAAAGACTCCCCACTATGGAAATGAATGCTACTATATCCTCGTACATGTACTGTGTTCATAAGCGGCATTACTGCTGTGACAGTACCACCATTCATTTATATCTAATCACGAAAATGTCAATCGCAAACCGAGCTCTTTACTAGTTATTCATGACCAACACCGTAAGACAATCACCACAGGCACTCCACGTTAAGACATCGATACGGTTATGTTACAGTTTTTTATGTTACAATGTTACAAAAAAAGTTCTTGATTGTTATGCAGCCAATACTACAAAATAATGCTATTGCGTTTAATGAATGGCAGCAGTTGCTTCACATGTTGAGCGGCACCGCAATGCGGACAGATCGCGTAACTCAGGAGGTTTTAAAGAACCGATCCGCGTACATTAATGTCATTGCAATTAAAGGCCGTTTACTTCCCCAAGAAAGCAATTATTTCGCTGTCTGTCAAGTAAGGAACAGACGCGTTTTGAAATTGACACTTCCGGGTCCCGTACAACTACGGATTGGCGAAGGGTACAAAATACCGAAACAACGAGGTCAGGATTAAAACGACTTTGTGTCTTTGTGTCTATATCTCTGAATGAATATCCAAAGTCGATTGAGGTTTAACGCTGATAGTGGCGGGGTTGTTAAAAGGACGGGGGCAAAAGGGGGTACATACTTCAAAACATAGGTGCTCGACATTGCTAGAGGGGCACACTTTCGAATTCTCTTTACATAGAGGGCACATCTTAATAAATCATTGCATAAAATGGAAACCTAAATCATTTATTTTTACCATTTGAGGGGCAGTTAATAGGGCATTTTGGGTCAGGAGGATGGTAAATCCATAAGACGTACTGCGTCTGTTCTAACTACTGGAAAATGAAGCCGTTTCACCTTTCTAAGTGACTATATCCATGAATTATTTCTATAGTATAGAAACTATTTATGAAACGGTAAATCCAAGTAATTCTAAACTAATATTAACCCAAACACAAATATTTATATTACTATGCCAATAAAAACAAATACAAGCAAACTTTTGTTTCAGAACAAATTTATTTTAAATTGTGTATATGCGTTTTGGGAAGTAGTCTACTTAAGGATATGAAAAGTAATGTTTCTTGAAAAGGACATTGGAAAGCCGTCCCCATTCACCTGCTATATTTATGTTAATATGTGTATATATATTTTAGTTTGAGTAATGTAAACCACAAATATAGAAATGAACAACGTTATTATAATAAAGAATATAGTAACATTCAGAATAGTTTAAATCTTTACCGTGATGAAATATACATACATATACAAAACACAACTTTCCCATGTACTATACACGTTTTTGTTCTGTTGCCTTTGACAGAATCAGCAGAAGAAAACTAATTTCAAGTAAAGGTAAGTTAGCATGTTTATGGGCAACTCACATGACTTGTGAGATTGTCAACTATTAGATTATTTTTTGACTATAAAAATAACAGTATTTCTAATACTGTTTGTATTATACCTAGTCGAAAAGCAAAAGGTAAACCCAGCGTAATGCGCATCGCCCTTCAAATGCTGTTGACCGATCAAATTATTAAAGTAACGCTTCACATGAGCGCATCAGATCAAGTCGTAATAACATATAGCTTTGCCTAAATTATACATTTAAAAATCAAACATACTAATAAGGCTACTGTTAAATCAAGTGCATCAACTTTGCCGTTAAAAAACGGTGCGATTTGGAAAAGCCTGCGCTTATTTTTTATTTTTCGCGCGGAGTCTTTAAAGGATCCACATGGTTTATTAAGACCCCTCATAGCTGCTGAAAAACTGCCTGAATTAATGTTTAATATTTGACACTATTGCGCACACTAAGGTAAAACTACTCATATTTTTTTTTGTCCAGAAAATTTACGTGACGTTTATGCACTAAATTACATATTATAAACGGCAATTCTTTTTCCTTTTTCACTACAACTATACACGTTTAAGTATGGCACTTTGTAAGGCAGCACAGACAGAGCCGCTTTGTTTTTCTTCGTTCTCGTGGCGGACACGTACGGCGCGTACTATTAACAGCTCCGCTTGTATTTAAAATTTCTTTAAATTCATTTATTATCATCATCAAACAGCATTAGAATTAACAAACGGACGATCCACCGGACTCGTTGCCATATTGGTCGCAGTCAGGATTATGTGGTATTTTAGTTGTTCTTACTGGGTAGCTAATAAGTAACTCGAGTCGCTTACTTGCAGGCACTCCAGACAATAATCGGCAACTTTATAGCTTGGGATTTAAATCGATCGTTTAATCGCTTTGGCAGTAGTATATCCATTAATCGTCTTTTAGCCTCATTTGCATTGGGACGTTTAAAAAGCTGCGTGCATACTATACATTTAGGTACAGAAATCTCGTGTTCACAGCATATTATAGTTAAGGCAGAACCGAACTAACTGAGTCCACATCCTGGGGTCGATGTTTAGTAATCTTATTGGGGTAGTACTTTTGATCTAAGGAAGCAATACATTTCCTAGAGAAAAGGACGCAGGGGGTTTGTGATTTCTGACGCATAGTTGCACCTTGTGGCGTTAATGGTCCGTCTCTAGACTGATCGCTAGTTAAGCCGGGTGCAGTTGCTGGTTGCGGCCTCCCGCTCGCATGGATGTCGTTAGCGGCTTCCCGGCGAGCCTGAACGGCTGTCAGCCCGCGCCCTGGGCTGCCGGCTTCGGCGAGCAGCCGGCCGATTGCCTGCCGAGCAAGCGGAAGCGGAGCTGCGACGGGGCCGCGCACGGGAACGGCCACATGCACGAGCACGGGGGGCCGAAGCTGTGCCCGATCCAGGGCGCCGTTAGGAAACGCAGTGAGTCACCCCCCTAGTCAGGACCCCACCTTTAAGCGTGCACCAGGAGGTAGTCAGTATGTCTTCCCCTGTGTGTTTGCATGAGCAGATGGTGATAATCTGCATTTGCATGTATGTAACAACTTCATCACCTTGTAAATAGTCTGTGGGATTTGCAAACTGTCCCAGTGCTTTTGATGCAGCCAGTTTTAGGTTTATAACGTAATAATACAGATTTGCTGTAAGATTTCCTGCATGAAAGACAGAAAGTAAGTGTCACACCAGATGTGAGAGTTGGCATCCGTGAAATAAAGTAATTTTATGGCCAAAAAGCTTAGGTCTTAACAGTGTTGCATATAGTATATCGTTAAAATGATGTTGTCATTTTTAAGAGTTGTCTTCCTGAAGTCTTCAGTTCTGACTGACATATCTTACCTTATCTCTCTCTTTACTTCCTCTAAGGAAGCTGCTTTATCCCCATTGACGGAAACCGAGGGGTGTATTACTCAGAATGCTGGGAGCCCAATGGCAGCACTCTGTATTTCCCGGTCACCGGGAGCCTTCTGGCCAACATGGACAAGTACGACCAGATAACTTTCGAGCAGGGATGCTTCTTCATAGGCGACGAGTCTGGAGGGTTCCGTCAGAAGGCCCAAGGTCGGGTCCGTGGGCCGAAAAATGCGCCTTTAGGGTGCCCCGCACCTGCTGGCAATGGCTGTCCTTCTCTGAATGAATGTTTGGTGTGAGATGTTACATTTTTCTCCCCTCGCAGGCCAGGCTATTCACTGCTGGCGATACAGCGAGCAGGAAAAGAAGCTTTTTATAGCACTGTCATACTTCTTCTCCAGCTTTGACGTAAGTATGGATTGACGGAAAGCGTCAGGCGGAGGGAAGTTTAGGCCTTGCAGCATGTGGGTTTTAATCCAGACAACGAAAGGTCGCTGCTTTAGCTTTCGTCGTCGAGTCTGAATAGTAATGTGAAATGCTTGCACGCTTTTTTCAGACTTTACGGAAAATAACAGACAAGTGCTTGGCATATATACATCCAAAAAATGCATTTGCACACACGCTGTTCTTCATGCAGCTGATGTTCCTCGTCTCAAAGTACTTAACTGGATGTTACTTGTTCTGATTATTTTTTTTTTGTAATTTGCCTGTCTGCAGGTGTTTCAGGATGTTGTCAGCTCCCTGGGAGGCTTTTAAGGGGAACAGCTGCACTTTACAATTGAAGGTTCACAGTATTCAGCAGAACTTCAGTATTTCTCTCTGGTCATGGATGGAGGCAGTCAGAATGAATCCCATATGGGTCAATATTACCTGTAAAACAGCTGTGTGTGTTTAGTAATAATGTTCACAGATTTTTTATTTTATTTAAAAAAATAAAATTTTTAAAAGCACATTCACATTTCAATCCTTTTTTTTTTTAAAACTGCGTGTTTGGGAAAAAGTCTGTGTGCATACAGTCTATATGTAAGGAATTCTACAGATACTGCAAAGATGTTTATAGACTGAAAGATTTAACAATCCCAAAGTTACTTACTCATTGGATTTGGTCCGTGGAAATAAAATGTTGCCATATGTAGCCCGAATCTATCTGCCGTTTCCAGGTAACTGTACAGCAGTAAAACCGTTTCCCCTCTTTCACTGTCTTTTGAAAGGATTTAATGGATAAAGTTTTATTGTTGCTGCCAAAGTATAAGTAAAATCCCAAATCGATGCAAGCTTTTTAAATATGGGTTATGAGGATGAGGGGAATCCCTCTGATTTCAAAAACTTCAGTTGCACTTTGAAGGTTTCACCACAGAGCAGCTGTTCCGTATTGTGTGCGACTGTCTGCATCTTTGTCAGCAGGAATGTTTAGAGGAGGGGATGCGTTTTAGATGTGTCAGAGATTATGGCAGCACACGGTGTTCCTCTGACCCGTGTCCTGTGTGTACGGCTCCTTGCTGTGGGGGGGATAGGTGGTGCCTCTGAGTACTGGGTCCAGTGTTGGCAAGAAACATGCTTTTTGTTTACCTGCATTTTCTTTTTTAAAGTGCAGTTTCAGATTTGTTGCCTGTATTTGGTTGTTTGGCATTTGCGTATGTCTGCGCTGTTTTTATAAAAGCTTTATTATTTTTTTTTATGTAATTTTAAACAATAAATGTTGGAAACTTAGTGTGTTTGTTTCCTAAATTGACTCCATCAAACCAAAGTCTTTGGCATTTTCACATCTGGGTCCTCTTTTTATTTATTTATTTATTTATTTATTTAACGGGCTGTCCTGTCTGGGAGATTTCCATGTCACTGAAGACGGATATTTACTCTAAATCTTGTCATTTTGCAGGTTATTTGAGCAGTAGGTGTTAGAGAAGATGATGTTGTAGGGCTTTTATGACTAACAGCATAATGGTCCCACCAAATTCAATCAAATATCTGTGGTACGATTGTTAAATGAACTCCTGAATGACGAGAAGGTCATAATTTTACTGGGTATTAAGAGAACATGCTTTCATTCTCATACCCCGGTCGCAGGCAGGCCTGGAACGACTCCCATGTGGCACTGGGCTGGGGTACATCCTGGACAAGATGATGGTCTGTCGCAAGACCCATGCAATCATAGTGCCTGGGGACTTAACTCTTTCTGCATGTTTTTTGGATTAGGGGAGAGATCCCACACGACTGAGTGCAGCCCTACCCATCATGCGGTCCCTGACCACCAGCCAGTAATCTTAATTTTGAAAAATTTCCAATTGATATATGTATAGAATGTAAGGCATAGTTTGTGCAGTTTTATTATAGAAGTTACTACTTACTGAATCTGAAAGTCACATTTTTAAAAGGTATTAGTGCTTTTCAGCAAGGTTCAGTTTCCAAGCTGTCTCCAGTAGGATGGCCCCTAATCAACCTCTGCGTTTGAGGGAGGAGGTGTGAAGCTATCCGGCTAATTCGCTGCCCTGGAAGCCGGACTCCCAGAGAGTTTGGATGGCGTGATAAGCACTGCTTTGATGAGCGTGTTTGTCCATGAAGAGATAACGAGCGTGACACCGCTAATCGAGGCTCGTTGACCTGTTCCAGGAGGGAGATGAATGATTATGCATCAGCCATGAGATCCGTCTCCCTTTTGCAACTGGGGCTGTATAACAAACAACCCAACTGAGGTCCTGTACCTTTATGCATTTTCCCAAATGCACGTTAAGGCTATGTCGCGAGGCGAGTGTGTGTGTGTGTGTGGGGGGGGGGGGGGGCGTGGTCACCGGAACGGAGT
>JAODKL010000114.1:429417-470296 GCA_026780765.1 Petrocephalus schoutedeni
GGTGGGGGGGGGGGGGGGGGGGGGGGGGGGGGGGGGGGGGGGGGGGGGGGGGGGGGGGGGGGGGGTGGGGGGGCGTGGCTACCGGAACGGATTGACCAGCCAACTGAATTGTTTTTTCGACAGACCAAATTTAACCAATCAGTAGTCATTTATTATCATTAAGCCAGGCCCACTCAGAGCAGCTCAGGGAGCCATTGGCTTAAGTCAAGAACTGTTACCGTGGACAACTTTCAGTCACTCCCCACCCCCCAGTCGAAAACAAAGGGTCCCCCCTGCCCCAAGACCCCATGATGGTTTCCTGCATCACGGTGTCCCTTGAACAGTGCCGTATTCTGTGTCTCCCGGCTGGGGATCACTAAAGCACAGTGTGCTGTCCCTGACTGAGCGCTGACCTCCTGGGGGCATGTTGACAAACAGCACCATTGAGACCAGACCTTTTTTATTTGTGGCCTATGATAGCTTGATTATTAAACTTTGGCTCAGAGGCCTTGTAAGGAACAGAAAGCAATCAGAAAAACAATTGTGCCATCATTTTTGGTCATCCCAGCCCTCTGTCTCGACTCTGAGGTGCTTGAAACCAATTATTGTAGTCATTCAGAGCAGGATGTGCTTATAAACAGGCCGGTTCTGATGGCCCTGACATGGTGTATGGAAGCCTTAAAGCTTAACCAAGCACACGAAAAGGAAATTTAATAAAAAACATAATACCCTGGCTTTATTTATTTGTTTGTGTGCCTGTGTTTGGGGGATTAAATCCTACTCTGTTTTTTTTTACCCGTTAAAGGACCACTCCTTTATTCTGGATTAATGTCGCTGCACACATCTGGGACTGCAGTCTTCATCGCGGACCCAGCTCTCCATAGCCTGAGATTGCGAGTTCTCCCGTTCAGAGTTTCTCCCAAAGGGCGAAGACCTGCAACTCCCATGAGTAGGTGACTAAGTCACATTTAAGTCTAGTTAAATAGGTTTTATTGTCATGCCGTCCATATGCGGCGATACAGTGGCACAAAATGATGTTTCTCCAACATCAGGGCGATTGACATGGTTTTCGCAGAGCTTTAAAGTGTGAAAACTTAGGAAAGTGCAAAACCAGGAAGCTGGACACAAGGGTTCATCCATCCATCCATCCAATCATCCATCCATCCATTTTCTGAAACCGCCTATCTTTCCGAGTCACGGGGGGTCCGGAGCCTGTCCCGGAAGCTACGGACATGAGGCGGGGAACAACCCAGCATGGACGGCCAACCCATCACAGGAAAACATGGGTTCATTTAAAGTGGCTGAATGTACTGTATGCGGAATACACATATTACAAAATGTACTATGTAAAGCATGACTAACCTGCTATGGGCTGGATTCCGTTTGGAATAAAAGGCTATTTAATATGGTTGAATTGTTGTTGTTTTGTGTCTAATTTTTACCTTTAGTTATCAGAATATTTTTGTTATCTTAGTGGACATAATGAAATTGAGGCTCATTACCATGTGTCTAATATAGTAGAGGGAACTTTTGTACCCAGCTTATTTTTCAGCTGTTGTGACATTTAGCGGCACCGTGTCAGGTTGTTGCGACATTGCGGGCTTACCAGAGGAACACTTTTGGACCAGAAGCTGTTTCAGAGCAGATGGGACAGAGAGTAATTAAAAGCTGCTATGACTCACACCAGGTGGTTGGCCTGGCACCTTCCCAAAGGAGGTCTTCATATTAACCCACCTCCCTCCTGCCAACCCTGCCCCAGTGATCCTCCAGGCAGCGTACCAGACTGCCCCCAGGCTGGGAGGCTCACCACAGTGGTGGCTGGGTAGCGGGCCAGGCCTGCCTTCTCCCGTTGTTGGGTGCCTGATTAAGTGAGACTCTGGATGCAGGGCCTACTTGAGACAAGTACAAAGCACAGCAGCCACAGCCGGCTGCAGAAGACCTCTTTATCTTTTCCCAAGTGAGACATGCAGTGTATTTAGTGAGAGCAGTCCTAAGCCCTGGCCGGCCATTTTTGTGTCTGTAAAATGTGGATATTATCCAAAGTTCAGATAAGGTTCTGCAACACTGGATGGGACTTGGGGATGCCCATCGTGTGAAGGGAAGTGAGAGACCTTCATGTAGATTTGGTAACCATCCTTAACCTACTAGAGGGTTGGTGTCACACAGCCATATGGATGGATTTGTTCTGCCCAGAGATGTTGACATTTTACATTTTTATCTGATACTTAATATCCATTGTGACTTTGATTAGAAGGAAGGGTTATAATTTGTGTGTGTTCTGGGATTTGCACCCACAACTTTCACATTGTTAGTACAATACTCCCCTCACTGAGCCACCCTGAGCTATTGAGATGCTGAAGATTCAACAAATTAGGTTTGGCCTTTTATTCTCTCACATTTATTCCCGTTACTGCGTGGAAAGTAATTCATCATTCCAGTGATTTACAACTACGATGTAGGGCACTTTCTTTCCAAATAACGATTCCAAGTAAATACATGACAGCTGAGTCTGAAGAAGCCAAACTATTTCTGAATCTCCGTTATGTTTATATAATTTATTAGGCTTTTTTGTGTGTTTTTCACGCGCCGGTTTGGGATCGCCCTATGCCACACAAAGGACCCCAGAAGCAGAGCCTTTAGTACCTCTGTGGGAATTCGGTGTATGGATTTCGATAGCAATGCTGCATGGATGCTTGAGCGCAATTGCAGCTTGTATCCGCGTGTGTGTGGCATGTGTGAGGTCACTGATGATGTAACACAGGTGCGCGACGATGTCATAGAGCTTCAGGACCCATCAGCGAGTCCATGGGAAAGTGTAGTGTGATGTTATCGGAGTTTACTTTGGTGATGGAGAAATGGTTCTCAGGCTAGGAGCTAGTCACAGTTTGCTTTTCACACTGTTTACCAGAATGCTTTCTAAACCCCCATTACTTTAAAACTTTCTTGTGCCGATGACTGTTTTCAGGATTTGCCTCAATTCTGCTTCTCCCGGCCAGATTCATCCATAAAGAAAACTGCCTGGATAATCCATCCAACACAGTCACGCTGATTTATTCTTGTTTAACTTCCTTCTTGGGAAATGCCCCTTCAACTGGTCCCATTACCAGGATCGCGGCCACCCCTCCAGGATGTGAAGAACAAACTTGTTGGTGAGCACATTAACCCTGCCCATGTCCTGGAGAAACTGCGTGTCTGGGAAAGTGAGCATCTGTTATTCACCCCTCTCTAAATGTGTTCAGTTTCCATAGAGGACCATCTAGGGCTGTCTCCCTACCAGGACATGTTTTTTTGCGACACCCATGAGTGAGCACAGATCCTCTTAATGTGGGATAAATCGAGGAGGAATAAATTAGGAAGGGGGTGACATGGCTTTTACAGGGTACTGCACCACATTCTCCATCCGGGAATAATAATCATCATCAGTTGTGTCAGTGCTTGAACCTGGCGTGCAATCAGTGTGAGCTGACAGCCCAAACCTCAGGCACCTATAAAACCTTTGAAAGGAGACACCTTCATTACCTTAAAATATGGGTTTCTATCTGCCATCTGGGCTGTAAAAAAGCTGCCTAGTGCATCACATATTTATGGGTTTTATAACACCGAAAGCTTAAAGTAGGGAGAAGAGTGTTATGTGTGTAAAAACCTCAAAGAATCAAACAGTTTAAAAAAGAAACCACGGAAAAGTGATATATCACATGATACATGCCTGGTCTTTACTTTTTTTTATAGCCACGTTCCTTTTTTATGCAATAAAGAAACATCTGCCTTCAAAAAAATGAGACAATATCTGTTACACATAGAAAACAATCTTGACTCAATCAACAATCAATATACGATCAATCTCTATGTCAATATCCTGTGGGACTGTATAGATATTGTTCAGATATTCACTATGTCAAGTCATAGTGGTTATAGTAAGAAGTAAAGTAGGCTCCATGTTTGATGCGTTATCATTAGGTCTTAAAAGGTGTCCTCACTGAGTCTTATAAAGTGTTATTATTCAGTCCACTAAGGTGTTACTAAAAAGTCTTATACAGAGGTGGATAATTCAGGTACAGAAAGTAAAAGTCCGGACCAAGATTGTGTGTCAACCAAGCATCTGAGTACTACGTACCTTTGACTCTTTATACTAAACTGTCCGGTTGAAACAAGATCTTGGTCTGGATTTTTACTCTCTGCTTACTGGACCTGAACTATCAGCCTCAGGTCTTATAAGGTGTTAGCATAAAGTCTTATATGGTGTTATCGTTGCCTAACGGGTATTGTCGCTAGGTTGTATAAGGAGTCATTAGTCTTACAGGTTTTGTCATCATGTCTTATAGTCTCATCATTAATTCTCATAAAGTTTTATCATTAACTCTTCATTAAGTTTTATAAGATGTCAGCATTAATTCTTATGGTTTCTTCATTAAGACTCATCATTAATTCTTGTAAAGTTTTATAATTAGGTCTTCTAAGCTGTCGTCATTAATTCTTATAAGGTCTCGTCATTGGATCTCATACTCCGCTGTTCTGCAGCTGCCCAAACTGCTGGAGTACTAAGGAGTACAAATGACGGCATCCCATCATGACAATTCTGTTCTCCATGGTGACTTTACCTCCTTGTGTCACCCAGATGAGGCTGGGACCTCTCAGTGACAGGCTGACTGATCAATGACTAGCGAAACAAGCAACCGACGTAAACGTGGGCAATAAACGTAACCAGTCTGATGATGAGTCTCGGCACCAGCACTACCAATCGACTGGGTGGCCTGGGAATTCCGTCTCAGGCTTGGCCCGAGTCCAAACCCATTTTCGTGGGTACCGGAGGGGTTAGCACGCCCTGACAGCCCATTAATCTACTGGGGTCCCTGCAGAGCTGACTCCCTCCTAATCCCGTCCCACGGCAGGCCATCAGGCTCAGAAGGACGGGGCCCGTCTGCGGCCTTATCAGTGGGAAGCCCGCCGTTCCATCAGGGCGGTCCTGCTCCCCACGGGCGGGTGACCGCGAGGATTGGGCCGCGAGCAGCTGACTGGTGGCGCTCGCTTTGATGCAAGTTTGCTTATTATCGGAGCTGCGGACAGGGTCCCCCCTCCTCCATATCAACACCACCTCATCCATCAGAAACAAAGCAGACACTCAAGTGAAGGCTTCTACTGTGTTATTTAGTTTTCTTGTTTTTTTTTTGTATTTTTCATGGCCTTCTTTGATTGGTCCTTGTTTGTCTCGCTTGAGGTGTTATGTTGCTAAGAAGCCAGCAGCCGAACCTTTTTTACCGAGGAGTTGACGGCATCACAAATCCATATACTGACTAAACCAAATAGCCATATAATTAGTTATGATCCTCAGGTCCTGTGACTCAGTGTTCCTGGTCCCTTGGTGTATTCTTGCCACTATTTAGCAGTTTAGTTTGGTGCCTTTAGAGTTTTAGAGTAACTTTATGTCGAAGTCTGTGAGATCATCAGCTGCAGGAGTCTGTAGTCTGCAATCTCTGCACACCAACCGGGACAAAGCTTGTCACAACAATAACTTTCCTTCCAGCTCCTACTAGCCTGAGGCTCCTAAAGTTTATTGGCAACTGTATCTGGAATCAGTTATAAGTGAATAAAGATACTGTATATGCATATCTGTATATGCTCAATACATATTGTATTTATTGTATATGTAATAACTATGTGCTGTAAGACCCAACAGTTATTTTAAAGATACTATAATTCTGTGCTACGCTACACTAGGACAAGGGATATTTATGTTATTTTACAGACTTTTTGAACAATATCATTTTGATTTCTTGATTTGAGTCTCGTCATGATCATGATCAGCATCAGTTCCTGCCCTGTCCTATTTGTCATTTCTATGTTTGGCCAGCAGGTGTCACTGGCCATACCATCCTGCTTAGTGACCCTCACCTGTGTCTTGTTATTCCTAGCCCCAATGTTTGGTTTATTGCCAATGGCCCACACCTATTACATGTGTATATATATTTGCCTGCCTTTGCTCTGTTCTTTTAGACGGAACTCGAGGGACTGCGTGTCCAGCTGAGCTCCATATGACCGGACCCTTAAAATACAGCTTTACATCATCTGTTGAGAAAAAAGAAGCGTTAACTTTTATTCCTTGAAACCTCCACTGTAAAACTGAGGCCAGATGCCAAAGTCCTCGATCCAGCTAAGTGACTGAGTCTCTCCTTGTTATTTTATATTAATCCGTTGATTCACTTCAGGCAACCTGAAGTTTTTTATCAAGTTCGGTCCCTTGAATTTCCCTGGTGAGCTCATCAACAAATGGAGTTCGCTTCAAGGGGCGGATTATATTCTTGCCAGTCAAGCCTCATGCTTTACATAATACCTTAGCATCTCTTTTGGACTTTGAGGAATACCAAGGATACAGGTGGCCAATTCATCTGGTTAGTTTTGATTATTCTGAAACTTGGATTTGCACAGGGCCTCCTTCGACATTGGATTGGTAGGGCGCTGTAGGAATTGGCATTGAAAAGTACAAAAGAGGGAGGACGTGGATGCTTTAGGAGGGGCGAAGTTACCTAAATAGTCCCCATACTCACCTGTATTTCGGTGTTTTAAAAGTACAGAGCTGTGCATGTCAGGAAGCACGTACAGAAGCAGCGGTTCACTTCAATTGGCTTGACAGTTTTGCTTCTTTAAGTTAAAGATTGGTATTCTGTAACTTGCTAGGGGCTCATTTCATCTACAGGGTACTGAAAAAGAAAATCAGCCCATTCCATCCTCCCACCCAATGGATCTGTTCACCATCCAGAATGTCGAGGTCTTTCACGAATGGTAGCTGGGCGAGACTGACGTGCAAACACAATTTGCCATTGAGACAAATCCCGTGGTGTGAAATTCAGAGAAAGCAGACAGATTTTCGTAGTTTTTTTCTTTCTTTCTCAAACTTCATCCTTTCAAATGCCATCCTTTCTCTTTGTTTGGGTTCTGTCTCCCGAAACACAGACTCCAGCCTGACATGGCGTGACAGGCATTCAGCCCTCGGGGAGAACGCTTGTCCGCGGTTACATAACCGCGGTACCTCACCTCTCCTGGATATGGCATTCGGTGACTGTTGGTTTCCATTAATCTCCTGCCTAATGACTGTCGGGACTATACAATCTATCTCTCTCCACAGATTTGAAAAGATTTGCCTGTTGGAAGTTATCTGTTTGCGGCCATTAATTTGGAAGCATTTCCAATTACTTCAGCCCATAGAATTAGTAATTTATCATAGCCACAGCACTAAATCTTCACTACCCTCACCTCGTCTAATTGAAAGGGTCTCACAGCTTCTTGCTGGCAAAGTGGCTTACAGACGCTGGTGAGATAACATGCCATGCGGGTTCTATCAGTTATATCCAGGCTAAGGAGACTGCAAACTGGGCACCATTCCCCAGGTTTTATATCGCAATGGAACACCATGAGTTAAGGCTGAATTTTTAAAATGAATAGAATACAGGAAATATATTGTTGCAAGGTTTTAAACATTAATGAGGCATCAGGTTTTGTTTATTATTAAAATAAAAGCTGCCACACATTTCTACTGATAAAGGCAGGAGGTAACAGGCCAGCTGCTATTCCTGAACATCTGGTCTCTCGTTACCACCCCCCCCTCCCAACTTGCATAATCGCTCGTCCCGAGCAGCTTTTGGTGGACCTGGAGCCTACCCCGTGACGCACGGGATGCAGCATTTGGATGCATCCGGAACAAGACCGTTCAATCACAGGGAATCACAAGGGGTGTGCCCGGAGCCCACAGCTGTGCAGGAGTGGGATCACAGGCCTCCCTACCAAACCCGTGCACCACCCTGCTCACCCACCATGAGGCGTGTGTGTGTAATGACAAGGGCCAGCCCATTTCAGGGCCCTAAGTAAAGTTTGATTAACCTAATTGCCATCTATTGTATTCTTTCCCATTCAGATGGGGCGGCCCCTGGGCCACTGGGCCCTAAGCACCCGCTTTGTTCATTTATGCCTTGGGCCATTCCTGATAATTACCAGAACTGACTCTAGACCCAGTTAAGGGGGCCCTTAGCCCCCCCCCCCCCCCCCAGTTTTTTGTATCAGTGCCCCCCATGAAAGACTATTTCTCTAATGCCTATTTCTCTAAAACTATTACTACCATATCCCCCGCTTGGCAACTTTAACCCCCCCCCAATTCTAGAACCACCCCCGATAATAACTATGAAAAGATCTGGCTTTACAACAATGGTTCCTAAACTTTTTGAGTCTGGATAATGAAGGCACAACCCCGTATGAATCCGTGTACTGAGCATCCGCTTTATTTATTAACGTCTTAAGGTTTACCGGGTGCCCGATGTAACTCCCGCGAAGAGCATTATGATTAATGCTCCCTCCAGAACCGAATCGTTTACACTGCTATCTGGTATTTGTCTTCACGGGACGGTATCGACTCTGGGGCGGTCATGTGGAAAATGAAGTGTCATGTGCGGAGGCGGCCACCGAGAGGCTGGGCCGAGGGAAAAAAATAAATAAACAAGCCCAGAGCTTCTTCGGAATCGTCGGTGTCTTTGGCTGAGAGGCTGACGGACGACAGTCCGGACTGCCCCGATGGGACTCGGGACCCGTTTCTGTTTTTTTTTTCCCCCTGAAGAGAAACTTCCTATTCTGGTGATTGTGTTTTTTTTCTCCAGTGATAGAGGCTGGGTGCAGCCTGATTGCTGAGGCCTTATCCGCAGACACCGCTTCCATTGAGAGCGTTAATAAGACCTCCGCAGATACTCAGTCGCCATTACTATTCATCAGGAGGGAGATCCTGAAATCCAAAGCCAGATAGACGTCTAATGCTCAGGAAGAGGATTTTCCCTGGCTCTAAGGCTCTGCAGCGATTTCATTTTCTGCAGGATGTTGCAAATCCCTACAACACTAATGCGAGGCAGTGAGAACAAACAGCAGAAGATAATTTGCCCCGAACGGTTGGTTGTTGCTGGGTATCTGGCAAACGGGGTGCTTTGTACTTTGCTAGACGCCTCGCCTTCTTCCTTAGAGCTTAGCCGTGCTCTTTAGCATGGCAAACAAGAGAGGTTTTCCGTACTTGCTGTACATATTTGCAGAAAAGGAAAAAAATGGCACAGATGTCACTAGACAGTCTAGACTGTCGAAATTGTGAACTTCTGTAGACTGTGACGAAAACCAAGCTGTCATAAAGGCCTTCTGCGGAGTATCTGTCGAACGGTGTTTCTCAACTCAATTCTCGGAAACACCCAGCCAGTGCACGTCTTGGCTCCCGCTCCCACCCAGCTCTCAACACATCTATAGCAATAGTATCCAGTGTTTCTGATTGGATAGAAGCTGGGAGGGACCAAAAATATGGACTGTCTGGGGCCCCAGAGGACCGGATTGGGAAGCACTGCTATAGAACATTGTGGTTCATTTTCTGTTTAACCTCATGAGGAAAAGAGTCCACAGCTTTCAGGTCTGGCCTGCAGTGACTGCAGATCCATGCCAAGTTTCCATCATTACATCAAGTCCTTGCCATTTTTGCTCGAATTTGCTAATTAGCAATCAGCTTACATGCACGCAGACTAAAAAGCACACCTGGTGCCTATTAGGACATTTTCAGTTCCTACTCCCGATTGAATTGACTCTCGAAGTCTCTCTAGAGCCCTTCAGACCATAGGGAGCCAGGGAACACGGCCCATACAGAAGCCCACCCCCACGATTTCTTCTGACAGTCAGTACTCTGCAGCCGGGGACCATGGGAAACCGTGCGCAGTGAGCAGTCGGCTTCCCAGCTGCCAGCGGGCAAAGAAATTGATTGTTCCAAGCAGATAATTGTCCTGCAAGAAGCACAGAGTCAAGAGGCCTGGAAGTTATCAGCGCCTCTGTGGCCCTCCGTTACTGATAAGCAGGGATATGAGAGCTGGCAAGGTACAGCTATGAGGCAGACTCTCTCATTATCGGCCTCATAGAGCCGCTGACTCTTTCTTATCATGGTCTTTCTGCTCCTTCTTCTACTCATTGTTTGTGGGTTTTTGCTCTGCTAGCCCATTAGCCGGGCAAATGTGCAGTCCCTGTTGGTATTAAAATCCATTTCTGTTCCCGCTTTGAAGCCCTGCTTGATGGAACTACCGCTGACTTTTAAGCTGTCGATGAAGGAGGCCAGCGGAGCACCCAAGTGCATTCTGGGAAACCAGGAATGCCACATTAGTCCGTGTATTTTGCAAGTAAGCATAAGGAATCGACAGTAGGAACACAGCTCCTGTGGATCACCATGGGTCTGCTGCGGCAGATAGCTCACAGCTGACTGTTTCCAAAGCACTGAGAGATCCGGATCGGTCCAAAGCCAGCAGAGTGAGGTTAGACTAGTCCATCTAGTCTCATGTTCTGCATTCTCCCCCATTGCAGTTATCGACTAATAGCTTGTTTCTGGACTGTCTGCTTCCCTCAAAACTGCGGCCACAGTTTTCTGTGGCCAAAACTGTGTTAATGGTTCTGGAGATCCGTTGTGTAATACTATGTTAGTAAGCTATGAGTAAATACCAATGCTAAATGCTGAAAGGGATGTTATAGACCAGTGATGTAAAAGAATGAGGGAAAATTTGTTAGGAACCTTTAAAAATTTTTGTGAAACTTGTTTTTTTTTTTTACTTCATGTAAAGTATAAGGTACTGGAAAGAGCCTTGTGCTAACATCACATTTACCACGAAGATTAATTTTCTTAGCAAAACACCGAAAGCAGCAACCATGTAACGTCATTGCAAATAGCTGTGCAAATTACATCGGTAATGGTTTTTACTGGAGCAAAAAAACATTCACCGTGTTTTATTAATCACAAATGTAAATGTTCTCCCTCCCCGGGACAACTTGGCATGTCAAGCCCAGTTGTGGTGATTGAGTGCACCAACTAAAATATAATTTCCGCGTATAAAGTAAAATTATTTACACTGAACCAGTCAGGATCCCATATTAAACTGCACACCCTTTATGTTCCCCATAGGACAACCTGTTTATTGTCTACCTTTGTAGTAACATATTAAGCTAGTTGGGAACTGTTGCTGTCTGAAAAGACTGAAACACCTAATAAAAATGGCTAGTAAACCTTTTTTATTAAGATGTTTTTTCATCCTGAGCAGAATGTACCAAGTCTGCATTTCTTTGTCTCTCAGGGTTAGAATATAACTGTTGGAGGTCCACCTGCCCGCTAGGGGGCAGCGGTACTCAGTGTTACAACTTTGCAGGAAGTCTGTGCTTGTTTTGGCAGGCTTGTGTGCTGTTTAGCATGTGCCATGAAGCTGACTCCATCGCCTCATTTAAGGAGTTTCTAGTTGTTTATATACATCATGCTGCAGCCTGCTACATCGATTTCTGTTCCTCTGGCACGTGCTGTGCAGAAACGTATCCTAACTGCTTTTCCAAGTCCCTGCTCCAGTCCTTCTGATAGTCTTGGCTAATGGGATGTTGCAGCACTGTGGGAGATATTGCCTTACTGTAATAGGTGGAACACCAGCCACCTAGGGAGCACTGGTCGAGCTTCTGGAGAAAAGGCTTCCACACCTGCCTTCCATGTCAGAGTAAAGCACACTTTGCCAGTCTGCCTGTGACAGGCAGAGTAACCAGTGCAATTACAGACACAGCCATTGATGCTATTGAGTAGCCCGGAAATGAGATCTGTGCTGTTGCTCTAGTCTTTGCTGCAGGAATGCAGCCTGGGAAGAAAGAACAGATGCTTCCCAGAATCCTTCCCCCCTGACAGCTACAGTAGATCAGTAGGTACACACACCAGAGTGGAACCGCTGACCTGTGGATGATGTGCGTGGCACATTTTTGGTAGGTTGGTAGTGAGGGAGTAACGGACAGATCTGCACGCGGACCTATGCGGGCACACGCGGGCACAGAGAGACTCGAGGCCCGGAATGTGCTTGGCAGTGACTAGCGGTGCCACCACTGTGCCACCTGGACCTCAATCAGCAGCCCCGCAATGGCTGGATCCCCCCCCCTCCAGCATCCATCTGCTCAGCCCTGAGTTCACACAGAATGCGGACGGGGGCTCTGTCTGTCTGCTTGATGGATGGTAATTCCGCGAGAACTTCCAGCGGCCACAAAGTAAACAAGGCAGAGTGCGGTCATTTATTCTGGGCCTTGTCAATACTACCACCTACAAAACAATGGCCTGGCTGTGTCTGTGTGAATGACATCATTGTGCATTATTTACCATTACTAATACACTCAATAAGGGTACAAAATGCATTTTCTTGTGTTATCATGATTACTCTGTATGTGCCCTAAACGGATTCCTTGTTTTTACCGGTGAGGCCCGAGCCATTAATCTCCAGAAGAAATGAATGTCCTGAACCCAGAGCAGTACCCTGTGAATGCGAAATTCACAGCCTGTCAGTCAAGGAAGGAGTCTGGAAAGGGAAAAAAAAAACATAAATATGGTTTCTAGTTAAAGAGAGCAGCGTCTGGAAAAGAGCACACTATTAGCGTTTGAAGGAGGACGCATTAAAAAAGAGCACATTTATAGACTGATATACCCCCCAAAGGGACTGAATTAGGAAAGAATTAGAAAAGAAATAAATGGCACCACCTCTCTTATTTTGGGTCTAGGGACTTCAGGTTTGCTTGTGCCAGTGAAATGGGACAGGTCACTGGGGGGAAGTACCTATAAAAGCCCCAGTCAGGGCCAAACAGGTCCCATGAGGAAGGAGACATGTACCCACCCGGGTCACATCCCTAACCCGTAGATTACGGTGCCTGCCTTTGTAAGCCGGTACTGTGTTTACACCATTTTATCTGTATACATGGCCCTGGAGCCATGGATATCAGTCTCCCCTCCTCTGGGACGGGACAAATCCCTGAAGGTCTGGTCTCTGTGTTCTCCCTCTGGACCTCACACCTCAGCCTTATCTGTCGTGATTTCTATAAGCCCCCGGCGATACAGCTCAGTGCAGAGCTTGCCCTGACCCAGCAGAACACTGAAACAAATAAAAATTCCCTTAAGGAAAAACTAAAAGAATGCAAGGGTTTGGTAGAGGCTTGATAGCAATCGTGACTTAGATTTTACATTCACGTATATGCTGCATACGAATTAGAGCATGTAAGCTCTCATATGAATATAGCAGAGGTTCAAAAGACCACAACTAAATGTAGGTATGTGCAGAACTGCCCGGGTCTAAATCTTCTGTCATGCTCAAAGTATTAATGAGAAACAGTGTGGCTAATTTGGTCCATTAAAAATGCACAGAGGCTTCTTAAAGTGTACGGAAAAGCTGCTAGTGCAGGTGCCAGCATGTGGAATTGGTGAGGTTTGCACTGCTCTAGAGATCGTCTTGGCCTGAGCAAAATGAGTTACAATCAAGATATGGGGGGAAGGAATTCTTTACAGTCATTTAAATCAGCCACCAGCTTGGATAGCAGAGCCAGCAGGGGTTAATGAGCTTTGTTTGCATCCCGCCTGCATGGGCCCAGATCACGTCTTTGTGATTCCCTCACCTGGAGAGTAGTGACACTTGAACTGGTGTTGCTGTCAGTTAACCAGCTACATTCACATACACTGTTAACCAGAAACACTCAAACAGCCAAAACGAAACTGCAGTTACTAGATATAACCTAAACCGAAAGCATCAATTTACTTAGGATTAACAGGGGATTATAGTAATGTTGCCTAATTTTTCCTAATGACTAATGCATTAAAACAGTTACTTATGCAATACTTCGTATTTGATTATATTCAATTGATTTCAGCACAATTTTTGCGATTTTTATGTCTCACCCAACAGGAGCAACTTCGCAGACTGACATAACGAGGGGTCATGTTATATAGCCTCGAAAACTACAAGCGGAAAACAGTCATGAATCAACTGAGGAGAGGAAAGGAAAAGCTATGCTGGTAGATAGTAGAGAGATGGATCTGCAAGGGTCGAAGGTCAACCTGGTGCCCCTTCTGGGCATGCTAACATTATATAGCTCAGAAATAAGCGAGCTATTTCGCTAAAACTAAAAGTTTGGCTTGGAACGACGGCCTTCTGAGCAGCCAAGAGTGGTCAGCAGGTCAGCCTGCGGCGTTGCTGTGCCCGTGGCCCGCGCTGAGGTAGCGGGCCGCTAAGGTCGTGTTCTGCGGAAGCTCGCCCAGAGCACAGATAGCACAAAGGCACACAAGGAGATAAAAGAAACAGCGGATGTCTAGAAAACGATCTTAGGGCAGGTAGAACTGCACGAAAAGCATTATTTGTGGTACTTTTGATTAAGAGGCTAGCCAAAAACTAAAAATGGGTCATCGGTCTTAAACACTCAGTCTGTAGGGTAATCCCTTAAAATAGCTGAGTGTTTCATGGGATAGAATCCCCTTATACGGCGACTTTACCGCCAGCAGTTGTATTATATATTTGTAGAATAGTGACAAGCCCTGTATCCTGCATCCTGCAATCTGCGAGCACGATGTAGATAATGCGCTCTCGGCCGGCACAATCATTTACTGCGGCCCAGGTAGGTCGATACAACAAAAAAAAATAATTTGTCCCCCCACCCCCCAAAAAAAAGGTACAATACAGTTTAGCTCAGTGGAGCTGCAATGGAACAGAATGTCGCAACTGCAGAATTAAAGTACTAGGTCAGGTGTGTGAGAGATGGTTCTGAGGGTCCCGGGGACGTGCAGGTAGCCCAGGGAGCCTTCTGAGAAACAGGCACCCAGTTACCAGGCTAAACTGGGGGAATTTTATCTGGGACTGAATGCTTCAGCTGCAGCATGTAGATAGCTGTACAAAGATAGGTAAACCCAGGGTGGCGGCAGCGTAGACTCTCTGCTCCTTCACAATGCTCACAACACTCCCATTACAGTTTATATTACACTGTCATTAATGTCTTACGTCAGATGTTTGTTGTCTACATATTTATTATCTTATTGAGACACCTTATTTTGTTTTTAATTTGTCTTTTCAGAAGATAATGTCTGCTGTCTAATTTAAGTGAGATTTTACTGTGCTTAGGACTGGGCGACATCTAAAAATATAAAAATGTGTATAACATGCAGTTAGTCCCTGTCACATACTGTTAGTCACTATCACATACTGATACAGTAGTTAGTCACTGTCACATACTGTTAGTTACTATCACATACTGATAGTTAGTCACTGTCACATACTGTTAGTCACTGTCACATACTGATAGTTAGTCACTGTCACATACTGTTAGTCACTATCACATACTGATACAGTAGTTAGTCACTGTCACATACTGATAATTAGTCACTGTCACATACTGTTAGTCACTATCACATACTGATAGTTACTATCACATACTGATAGTTAGTCACTGTCACATACTGTTAGTTACTATCACATACTGATAGTTACTATCACATGCTGCTAGTGACTGTCACATACTGTTAGTGACTGTCACATACTGATAGTTACTATCACATACTGATAGTCACTATCACATCCTGATAGTCACTGTCACATACTGATAGTTACTATCACATACTGATAGTCACTGTCACATACTGATAGTTACTATCACATACTGATAGTTAGTCACTGTCACATACTGATAGTCACTGTCACATACTGATAGTTAGTCACTGTCACATACTGATAGTCACTGTCACATACTGATAGTTACTATCACATACACATGACACACTTTCAGACTCTCAGGCTCACGCAAGAAATCTTACTGCAAATTTATCTTATTCCACCATACGCTTAAAATTAGCTACATCAAAAGTGCTGGGGTAGTTTGCGAACCCTACAGACTGTGTACAAGGTGATGAAACTGCTACGTACATGTAAATGTGTGTGCAGACTTGTCTCGAATTGAAAATCTCGCGCCTGCCAGCTGACCAAAGTTGGCAACCCTGAAAAAGTGCTAAAATCTTTTGTAGGCACTGAAATCTTCCATGGGCTGCTTTCCAATTTTTCCTCCTCCTGCATCTCACCATTCTTGCCTCCTGCTCAGGACAGAGGGCAGGTCAGGTGGTGTCCATGCAGTGCACTCTAAGCCAAAGAACAACCGCTGGGCAGAATGAAAATCGGTAACAAAAACTACTAACCAAAATAAATGAGGCCTGTTTTGTCTTTGAAATATCACCGCTTGTGATTATTTGCTAGGATCTGAAATGCAGCTTTTTCAGTTTTAAGCTCTAAGCATCAGAGGATAAACATCTGACTTCCCACAATAGCATCAGAGCCCAAACGCTGGCATTTCTCATGAGAGATGCAGTTAGTAAAAATGTCAGAATAAATAGATCTTTGCTCTTAATGGGGTCATTATTTCCTCATACGTATCCATAAAACAGCACTGCACAGAAAATGTCTGTATTATTCCCCGATTGACGTAGAGGACTGGGTAAACATTCTACATAATTGAGACAATGAGGATTAAATCGGAGAGTACCATCAATACTGCAGGCCTTGTGGTGATGTAATTGAAATATCAGATGATTCAGGAATGATTACAGAAAAGATTCTAAAGCAAACAACTGGACATCTAGCTCTCCGGCACAAGTCAGCTGGTGGGCATTCTCATTTTACCCTTGTATCTGTCTGTGTGTTTGGGGTTGGGGGGTGGGGGGGGGGGGTATGTATATAGTAGATTGGGGGCACCTGATGTCGCGGAAATTTGATAAAAATCTGTTATTTTCATGTTGCGGGGACAAGGGAAGCTCAATCTTTACAAATCTGTGACTGCAATCAAAAAAAATAAAAGTCTTGTATTTTGTTTGCTTATTTATCTTATGTTTGTTTGGTTGGGGCTGGGTAGTGGTTAAGGTTGTCATTGTTGGGATTGGGGTTATGCTCTTAGAAATGAGTAGATGATCCCCACAAAGATATGAATACATACTGCTAGTTTTTTAAGTTATTATTTATAGCTAATACATTAATCCTTCCAGTAGTCCAATCATGTTTAAACCAAACCCTACAAAAGGTCAGTGTGAAAGCAAAAATGCAACCTATTTCTGATTTGAGCAGCCATCCTTCATAATTTATAAATCCACACTGTGGGCTATTTTACTGAAGCAATTCAGGCTGAGTGCCTTTTTAAGAGGTACAGAAGTGCTTTTCCCTGAATTTGATCTCGCGATGTTCTGCTGAGTTCGCTAACCTCGTGTGCTGATTAATGGTCACAGTTCTACCTGTCAGGTGAGAAATCAGTCATGTTCGGGAGTAATGAGAGAATCTGAACAGTCGGGGACATCTGACAGTGCGCTGGATGCGATCGGCTTCCTCTTGGCTGTGCTGTTAACCCACAGAGGCACGCTTGTGCCTCGCCTTTCGTTCATGTCATTTGATAACGAGAGGTTTCACATACTTGGAATGTGGCAATACAAAGTTGTGCTGCGAAAGTCAGGATTTTATCATGTTTTTAAAGTTTGATAACAAGCCATTAAAAGAGACATTACTGCTTGAAAATCGACCAGCTGCTATTTGTTGCGATGTGCACCCTGAGAGGCCAAGCACAAGAGCAAGTCGGGGCATAAAGGGGATTCCCTGTTCACTAACCTATCAGGAGTGACTAGGACTCGAACCCACAACTTTGCATTGTCAGCACAACGCACTACTTGTTGAGCTACAGGAGAAATTGCTAGCTGGACTGGGGAACTGCTGGAACAGGAGACCATTTTCCCGAACCAGTCCCCAGGAACCTTCAGACAGTCCACATTTTTGCTCCCTCCCAGCTCCGAGCCAATGAAGAACACAGAATACCCGCCATGAGCGTCTTAGTAGCTGGAGGAGCACAAAAACACGCACCGTCTTGGAGTCGACGAGGACTGGCCTGTGAAACACCTGCATAACTGGAGTATACAGCATTTACCATTAAAAAGCAGCATAATTAAAAAAAAACCCGGCACCACTTTGCAGGCTGTTGAGGTTAGCGTTCTCACATGCTATTCGATTCTTTATGTTGAAATGTGGATAATTGAAATAAAGCCTAGATCAATCCACCTTACAGCACGGATCTGTGCTGCTGGGTCCCATAAAAATGATATGTGAGCTCACTGAGCATGCACAGTAATTGTACAGAGTGGAAGGGAGGCTCTTATTTTTATTTTTGTCTCCTTTAATACTAGAATGCAGAAAATACATTCGAAGAAAAATATATGACATCCCATGCTTTCTGTTTCCTGCTGGCCATCTTCGTAAGAAAGGTCAAAGATCAAGCAACAGACCACAATTTTGACTGAAGCCAGCTCAGCTAAGCGAGCCTTTATCGGTCCTTGCCAGTGTCTGGGGTATGACTTCAGTGCTTATTTTCCATAGAGATTAGACCCCATCCCCCCACCGCGCTGCCCCCAGGGGCAGGAGGCGAGAGTTAGAATCACCACTGAAGAGTAATCCTCCTGGACTTGGGTGGGACTCCACTGGGACACAGAGCCACCGGGACTGGCGAGATTAACAGTGGTAAGAAAGGAAGATATCCAGCCGCCCGCAAAGAGACACATGCTGGCTGAGACAGTCTGTTAGTTATTACATCTTTTTTTTGTTTGACCGAGGACAGCTTGACATCACCTGGGCATATGTTCCACCCCGCTGGACTGAAGAATTCTTGTAAAAAAGAAAAAAAAATTGCTGGTGTCTCCCTAAAATATCCCACATGTCTTTGGTAGACAGTCTCCCTTGACTCTTTGTATGAAATCACAGCTCAGCCCTGCCATGTTTGGTAGACCTCAGATCAATTAACTTAAAATTCCTTAGCTGAGCTGATAATAAATGTAATGAGTTTGAGTAAAAGGACTTGTAACTCAAACTCCAGAAGCCATGTAAGCCAAAAGGCCCTCATTAATCATGGGGAAAAAAACAGTTATGCTCCAAAGAAATCTGTTAATTTAGAGGTAGTTGGTCTGGAATTGTAATTTGTTACCTCATGTAAACCAAGTGAACTACCTAACGAGACATGTCACTAACAACGTTCAACGCTTGGACTCAGCTGCTGGTACTTCAGGCTGCGATGTTTGAGTTGATTGTGAGACCGCTAGGGCCATAATCTGAGCCCTTTGTGTTGCAACACCTCTGGCGTAGTCCGTTAAAGTCAAAGTCAAGTCAAAGTCAAAGTATCCTTTATTGTCAACTTCAGATATACTGTATGATGCAAGGGGTCATACACTGAGCAGAAATATTGATCTCATTGGTCATAGTACAATTGAGAAAGTAAGGAATAGAATATAAATATTGAGACATAATATAAAAATTATGCAAACATGACATTTCCACACATGGACATTAAGACAGATAAAATAAATACAGTTACCCACATAATTTGTGGGGAAAGGATTGCATAAATTGACTTGCCAGTTTGGCATAGAAACAGAACAAGGGATAAATATATGTAGTTTTAGAAATATGAGTTCAGAATTATTAGCTCTTTTAACAGACCCAGATCCTATGCTGGGAGGGCCCAGAGTATTCAGTAGCTGAATAGTCTGAGATCAAAAGCTGTTTTTAAGACTCACTGTTCTGGCTTTGAAGCTGTAAACCGGTCAATTGAGGTCTTATAGCCGGAGATCAGGGCAGGACATTGGCGTTGGGTAACCACTTCAGTCCTGCAGATCCTCTGTTAATTAAACTGTAGTGTTTCCTCCCGTGTAGCTTTGGCTTGGATACAGGGAATGTGATGATGTGGCTAGCAGACGCACACGGGAGAGTGTTTTTTGATGACGCCGGCTTCGAGGGGGCATGGCCATGTGATTGCTGCTGTCCAGCATCCCCATACTTGGTGGAATTTCCCATGCCGCGTGATCCTACTATGTCGTTGTCCTGCGTAAGACACAATGCGACCCCCTGGGACAGAACAGACATGGTACCCTTTGGAACCGCGCGTCAGAATACACCGTGTCCAAGTGCCGCAGACATTCTCCCAGAATGCCGTGCCTGACGAACCGCTACCGGGTTGCATCAGGGCCGCCGGCGATGGCGTAATAGACCATGTTTACCATTGCAAATGAACATTCACCCATGAGAAAAACACACACACACAGAAACACATACAGCCATTCATATGCATGAGGTTCATCTAGCAAGCTGCCAGTCAGAGCCGGGGATGTGAGCTACGTCTCTGTGGCTCGCTGGGGATTGCCGATGAGAGACGGGGGTGGCCGACGGGGCAATAACTATTTGTTTTGCCTGCTGTGGAATTTTAGCAAACATGCGGGCAACACAGGCCCCTTACTGAGAAGTTAACGGAGAGCCAGGGCAAGAGGTGGCGAGCCAGTTGCCTTTGCTGATAATCCCCTTCTACTTTAACAAGGGCTGAAGCTCGCAATGCTAAAACCAAACCCACATGCACACAGCCTCTTAAATTAGCTACAAAACGCCATCCAGTGGGAATCGTAATAGAAATTGTATAAGATTCAGCTTGGCATTACCGGCCACCTGGTCGACGGGAAAGACACGATCCGCCTGGCATCAGATGGCTCTGTGTACAAAGATCTCTGAATATTACACGCCACCCTGCAGCGCCATCTCCGATTACATAAAAGGTATTAAATTAATGTTTATGGTTGGCCGTCTCTGCAATAAATTATTCTGCATGCCATGCTTAACCGCGTGGATATGCACACCCTTATCAGCGGATACGGGGGGGTGAAGAGCCAGAGCTGGAAGACGAATGTGAGGAGGAAAATACTGACGAAAGCACAACAACAGGCGTTAATTCTGAACCCATGAGCCGTCCCGCGGCTTCCCCGCGAGCAGGGATGGCTGCATCGCACCCGATTACAGCCGCCTTTGTCTTCCCTACATAAATATTCCTTGGAAACACTGGCACGCTTCTCGCAAAAGATATGCACGGGCTGCAAAATAAATAAGCGCACGGATGACGTAAGATGGCGAGAATAATATATTGCAAAGAAGACGGCTCAATGTGTGGTTAGGAGCGCAGGATTATTACCTATTATCTTATTTCAGATCAGATCTCACTGCCCTGAGGACAGGGCAGAAGAAGGTATTAGCCGTCGTGCGTGGCACCGGTTTTTTGGAAACTCTGAGTAGTCTCTTTGAACCCGGGACAGCGGGGGGGCTCAGCGGTGTGGGGGCTGGACTGAAGAGGCAGTTCAGGTCGCTGGCTGGGAGGCTGGCGGAGGGAGGAGACGCGGTTAATTTCAGCAGCGGGGATGGAGCTGCATGTAGGTCACCCACTAAACTGGCTCCAAGCTGGTTTGCTGCCGACACTTCCTGTGCGGATTGGGTTGGGGGGGGGGGGGGGGGTTGTTGTCTGTGTCAGATGGAAAGATAAAGCCTGTGTTTGCGGATGCAGATGATCTGACACTGGCAGCCAAACGTGTGGCACAGTCTCCCTGCCACCTCCCCGCTGATCCCCCCCCCCCCCCCCCCCACACACACACACAGACACAGACACGCACACACACTCACCACTGTTCCTCATCCCTTACGACCATAATCTCTTGCATCTATTTCTTTTTTTTAACCTGATCGGGATGTCACCTCTGAAGGTCCCCCGTCGGCGTCGCTGAATTTCACTTTACGGGCCGCGATTGATTAATTTCGACCGTCCAGGACTTCGAGCCCGATTCTCGGCGGCACTTAAGGGCACCCAACCCGGCCCGAAAAGGCACAGCTCGGTGTGTGTGCTCTTGCTTACAGCCCAACACTGGCACCACTCTAAGAGTCAATAGACTGTAGTCATTTTTAAGCTGGAATAAACAGCAGATTCCCAGAAGACCCGACGTAACACTGTGGCTCTGCGGTTCCGGGTCATGTGACGGTACATTTTCGAGCAGTCTGGCGGCCGGAGCTCCATTCGGAGCACGTTTTATTGGCGAGACGTTTCCCAATCTTTGATGGACGGCGGAGCAATTCGTAGGAACACTGGCACAATTAAGCTCCCCCTCCCGCTCGCCGGCTTTCTAAGAGCCCTCGGAAACAACCTCAAGCGTGGTGGGCCGCTCGCCTCCAAATCGAGACAATATTAAATACTCAAATACCAGCTTCTCCCTCCCTCTGAGTGCGGTAGGTATTAGCGGCGCTCAGTACCCATCAACACCAGAAGGGGGCAATGTTGGCCTTTGGCTCCGCTGGCAACGCAAGCAACAGGAAGGGGGAAAGAAACGCGGTCACACGCCAGGGATCTTTCTAGATGCCTCCAACATGGGCTGTGCAGCGTGCATCTGTACAGAGGTGTTTACAGACTTAGCATGTGATGTACTCACGTTTCACACACGTGCTGGTGACAGACGGCTGGTTTAATTTCACAGGAGGCCGCTATCCGCCTAACAGAGCAGGGAGATCACTGAGACATGCTTTTCAGAACAGAAATAAGTTACATCTGATGTGGACATTAAATCCTTAAGATCCAAGAGCTTTCCCATCACTGGCATCTGCACAGCTAAACACTTCGCTGCTCATGCAAGGACCAGGAACAGCTAACAGTTATATACTATGCCTGTGTATAATTCGATATTTTTAATGAGGTGGCACCAAATAAATCCAGGAGCAGAAAGGGTCCCACCTGGAATTGACCAGAAGTCCAATTTTCTTAACCACTGCGCCACATCACTGTCCCTGCTGCCCCAAATTTACATCCACTAATCACCATTTGCAGCAGGAAGTTTGACAGAACTGCTCCACTGGGCCCTGAGGTTCACTTCTGAGACCTTGAGACCGTGTGTGTGTGTGTGTGTGTTTGTGTGTGTTGCTGGGCGGGCGCAGATGGCGTTCCAATCCACGCGTTTATGGTGTGGCTCGGCACGCGTGTACAGTGCATGTCTGCATGTGTGCACCGTGTAGACATACATGGCAGGGAGAGGGAGGGAACTACTGGCAGCAGTTTGCACATTAGATGAGGCTCTGTGCCGCGATCACGTGTGCCAAGAATGAGGAATGGGGCCCATACCACCCACCCGGACAGGGCTGCTGTTTCTCGGGCCCTATTCAAAAACTCATGGTACCTTGCTCAGGGTACCTCAGTGGTACAGCGACTCAAACCAGCAATCTTTCGATTACATGGTTGTATCCCTAAGCACTACACCACCTGCCAGCCCCAAGATTGTTGGTAGATAGCCGGTTAGCGAAACATGGTGCTTCGGGCTAGAGTTTCTAAACATGTAACGTGTTTGTTTAATGAAGCTCGGGGGCAGCGGGGGGGGGGGGGGCCATGGTATGAGTGTTGGGGCCTCCATTGTAGCAGGCCTGAGATCGGCACAGGACTGTAAGGGGAAGTCCCCACCATGCCCAGTGGGATCCTCCCTGAGGAGCTTCGGTCAGTAAGTGCTCTGCTGGGGCACAATCGTGTGCCAAGTGTTGGCCTCCAAGCCTCAGCTGGAGGACAGAAACGGGAAACAGACCTTTATCCTTAGGATGATACATACTCTCCAGTAGCAGAGCTACAGTTTGTGAGAAAAAGTAATGAGGAAGACACTGCAGCCAGAAACATACAGTAATCAGATGCAAATCAGGTAACGGCCACAAGGATATATAAGAAAGAAGCTTGGAATTGTGGGTAATTCTATGGAATATTATTCAGCACTGTATAACATTTAGAGAATGTAATCGTTAGAAGCTTATGTTACCCATAGGGAGTGTGATCTTATAACCTTTAGAGAGGGCACATGAATTCATTACTGCTGCATGGTATAGCCAAAATAAGTTTGTATCTGCACCTTATGATTATGTTAAGTTATCTATGCCAGCTTTGGTTGTATGAATATGCTCATTATTCAGCTCGTAGCTTATTGACATGTTGAAGGCCAAAGGGTAAAATTGGGTTTGGGGCACCCTGAAAGTGCTACTGTTTAACAAGATACCTGGGTTCTCACAGTAGGCCTGGGCGACTTGCCTGGGTCTCCATATTAACGCCATTGGCGAATTTCTGGGCCCTTAGTCATGAGTATCCTAAATATTGCGGAAGCCATTTTGCTGTGATTGTGCTTTCCGGAAGCTGGTCTTTGATTGGCAGCCTTATCATATTGAGGCAGGGATGTAATTGGACCTCAAAAAAGCCAAGGAATAATGGTAAAGACACATAGGAGTGAGGACTACTCCGGAAGGGAAGGCACGTTGACAGCAATTGGGCCAGGAAAGATGAAGCTTGGGACGCCCCCTGTGACCAATACCTTGATATGAAAAGTGAATATGAATCAGTGTACCTGACCAAGGGACACATTTCTGCAGAGTATCCAGCCTTGGCTTTGACTCCACCGTTACAATGAAAGACTGACTTTGCACTCTATTCTACTCAAGCGACTCGCGACTCCTATTTGGCCCCGAGGGAAAAACCGCCACAATTCACCACAGGTTTGTTACAGGAGCCGGGAGTCACGAAAGAACGGAATAGCTCAAAAGACGAGGAAGAAAAAAAAAAAAACTAAATGCGAAAATAAATGGGTTGTTCTGGTAGTTTGAATAAAAAAGGCATTTTGCTAATAGAGGTCTCGGGGCCACCATCAAGGCATCATTCTGGGTTAGTGAAGGTGAAATTAAACAACAACACAGCGCGTTACCGCTACGTCACAGATGGGGCTGACTGGGTAATAATAATAATACAGTAATAATGGCCACCCGGCTCTCACTTCCAGGACGGGAAGCCCGGCTCAAGCTCACTTGCACACGTAATTTTTTTCCCCTGGCCTCTGACCCTGCATTCTTAATCCAAAGGCCTTTTTTACTATCTTTGTTTCTATTTTTTTTTCTTTTCACTTTTTAAAAATTCATGGGCTCCCTGGGAGGGTAGTGTAGGCTTAGTGGGTAATGCTGTTTCTTCACACCATCCCGGGTTAAAAAAAAAAAAAACGAAATGGTGCTTTATTTGCATGAGTACATTGGAATGGTTTGGTTTGTAAGTATCCCATCTAGCTCACCTTTAAGACATACAGGCACTTATAGAGGTGAGAGCAAAGCTTGGGCTCTGGACACAGGGCTGGGCCTTTGACATGGAACCCCTGAAGCATTTTTAGGGGGATTGAGGGCCAAGGATAAATCATCTGGGTGCAGGCATAGAGGTTTAACCCACTGAGGCACAGAATACACCAAAGGACCTCGCAATACACCAAAGGACCTCGCAATACACCAAAGGACCTCACAAGTATAACAAATCCCAGAAAAACACAACTAATGAGGTCATTATTTCGGTCCTCATTACTTCAAACTTAATTTCATAAAAATCCGTCAATGGTATAAAAAAGTGAAAATGCCAAAAGTCTTGTATTTGGGTTGATTACTTATGGTTAAGGTTCGGGCTGGGGAGGGGTTAAGGGTCTGAGATTATGTTTTTTTCCCATAGAAATGAATAGACGATTCTGATTAAGATAGGAATACAGACCTGTGTGTGTGGATTTTGCGTGTTCTTCCCATTATGTGTGAGCCTCCTGCTGCCTCTTACAGTCTGGAGACATGTACAGTAGCTGGGTGGAAGGGTGGCTTCACATGCAGTAGACCAGCATCTCCCCTGCGGTGAGACCCTGCCTCGAGTTAGGCACTGCGCCAGATTGCATCAGCCCCGTGACCACAAACCGGATAAGAGGTTAAAAGATGTATGGGTAATAAGACTTATAATAATCCCACAGTGCCAATCCACTAGCACAATGCCTCATATATCTACGGATGTCATGTATGGATTTTTAATGTTCATTATTTGCAATGGGCTATTTGTAATAGGAGACGTTTATCACGATTGGTTTGGCGGGTTCTAAGCGCCCCGTGTTCTCTTCCGTGGGGCAGCCGTCAGGGCCGGCCAATCACAGCCCTTCATGGGAAAATCGATGCTGAATCCAGGCTCCCTTCTGAGACCATTTTTCTGCCCAACTCTGGGGAGGGGGGGGGGTGGGGAGAGAGATGAAATTACACAATGACAAATACTCCCACACATTTATTTCTGCCACATAGATGTCATGTTGCCTCTGCAGAGGAGATGTCGAGGGAAACACCTTGGAGCTTTCACCGTCAAACTCCCCCTCGTGGGGCCGGTGTTCGTCTGCGGAAAGTATTAGGGCCGGTAATACAGGTGGCGGGACCCTGTGGGGTGGGGTTCGCGGGGTCCCTGCGATGGACGTCTCAAACGGCCTTTCACACCGTTCTCCTGCGTACGTGCCGATTAATCCGGCGGCTCGCCTCAAAAATTAATTTCCAGATGAAAGGCTCCCCCACTCGCTCATTTCCAATCTCAGGCCCGACGCGTTCCTCAAAGTGCACAATTGCGGTGGTTGCACAGAGCGAAGCACTCGTTCATCCTTCTCGAGTTAAGATCAAGAACATTTCGATCTATTCAAATGTAACACAAACGGCACGTATCTGTTTTTTGTTTTTTTTTTATGACGGCGGCAAAGGAATGCACACGGAATCAAACGCCTTTCAAAGAGCAAAGAAATGCACTAATCCAACCAGATGCTTGTCAGCATTAATATACAGCAAACAGATGTTGCCACACTAGCATTACATTTTATTTCATTTAGCACCACTGCTTCTGACAGTAAGGAAAATTATAATATATTATAATGCAAAAAGGATCTGCAGAAAATACTGTAAGAATGTGGAGGGCAAAGCATCATGGGAGGAAAGTCAGGTATTTATTAGTCCTGCCTGTCTCCTGATCCCAGGAGTGGTTTAAATTGGTAAGCTGTGTGTGTTTGGTGCCAGTAACCTTGGCTACAGTCGCTGATATTATTTCACTGTTTGGCCACCTGTTTGCCTGCATGAGTTTGCTCTCCCTTCTTGCCAAACGGATTCTTTATCCCAGTGCTCCCTTTTGTTTGCTCTCGAACCCCTTCCCTGCCTCAGCCTGTAGCTCCGGAAAAGGACACCCCAATATGCCAATAAACTTTCATTTCCCGTCCGGCCCCCGTGTCAAGTGGGTGCCTTTCTCACGAGGGTCTCTCTCAAACACATATCCGACAAGTAAAGGGGGTGGAAACCCGAGGCAAACAAACAGGAGGCGTCATGGCTGTTTGAGGTTCATCGCCTGCAGTCAGCTCCCCGCCGCTGCGTTTTCGTGCACGTTGGCGCCATCACCCCTTCTAAACGGAATTCGGGTAAATGACTTTCCGACAGGGGCAGCTAAAGTTTCAGGGGCCGTCCCTTAGACTCTGCTAAGCTGACAAAGGCTGCGCTTGCCTTCCCTGCTAGTTCTGTTCATTTTCTCCCACCTACCCTTTGAATGGGTAACAATTAATAATAGACTTAATAATAAAATAGAAATTTTGTGCAGCTACCTTTGTCACATGGCTCTGTTTACTGGGCGATAAAGAGGAGCATCTCACAGCGCGCTTGCTGGACAACTGGAAGCCCATGTTCTTTTGCTGTAAATTATATAACAGCAAACGGGCTTTTGAAAAAGAGCTGGTCACGGCACAGTGTGGGAGGGCCTGAGATGTTTGCCTAGGAGGTTAAGGCCTCAGCTTAATCCCCATATATCTGAGCTTGGATCGGTTAAAACATTCCATATGGACACTTGGTTCACCTTCCAACTGCTTTGGGAAGTGAAAAAGCCCAAGGCATTCCTATTAAAGTATTTAATATGGGGAAGGACTAAATGCTCTCTGGAAGGTGAAATCCTGCTCGTTGAACCCTGTCAGGATGTGCCCGATTCACATTGTCAATGGAGAGCCTGCACACTCAAACCCGAAAACATCAGTTAAACATAACACATTACCATAGCTCAACCTTTGGAAAAGCAGTGGGAGAGATTATGTTGGAGGATTTGTGTGTATTAAGGTCCTTGGGCTGGGGGTGGGGTTGGGTAAATATTAGGGGTCATTTAAAACATGACATTTGACAAGCTCCAAATAACAGCACAGTTGGACATCATTTGATGTTGCATTTATTCATCGATCTGATGCATTTAGCCAAACCAACTTACAGTGGAGGAAAGGGTTACAATTTTTGTGCGCTGCCTAGGGTTTGAACCAATAACCTTCACGTTATTAGAGTAAAGCTGGAAATACCTGGTCAGCTACAGGAGCCATAACATCACTTAGGTTATATGAACCATGGAAATGTCATGCCATGGAGCCTAACCTGCCGTAACTAGCTTGGTGGACTGGGGGTGGGAGGCTTTAGCCATGAGCAGCAGTCATGGGTCCCTGCCCATGGCATCTTGGACACCCTGCTCATCAAAGATCTCAACCACTTTCATCCAAATCATGCCTCTCATCAACACCATGCTCACCCAGGTGGTCGGTGGCCCAGGACCTCAAGAGGGGGAGTTCGGTTTTTGAAAAGGGAATAAAACCTTTTGCTGGCACCACTGGATCCTCTCTTGTCGATATATCACAGAAGGCAGTTCATTACAGGTGGAGACTCCTGTCTCATTGCCTGGAAAGAGCATAATTACAGTTATGCGCTGCGGAGCACCATTTCAACAACTCTCAATATTGTGAGGGATAAAAATGAAGGAGACGGGTCCAGTAATAATCTCGTCTTAATGCGTGTCACATAACAAGAGAACTGGGACACCTGCATTCCATCTCCCGTCTTCCAAAAGCAGGGCACTCATGCCTGATTTTAACTGCCATCCACTTCATTACTCAGTCTCGCCTCTCATTGCGTCTGGGGCTGAAACAAGGCTAAGGGTAATTATTCTTATGTATGTTCCTGAAGAAATTAACAGAATCCTCTATACCGATGTTTTCCAATCCTCAGTCCACATTTTTGCTCCCTCCTGCCTCCCAGCCAATCAAGAACACTGAATACCTGGTATGGACGCATTGGGAGCTGGGAAGGAGCAAAAACGTGGACTGTCTGGGGCTTCCTGAGGAATTGATTTAAAAAACATTGCTCTATACTGTGTCTGGGACAGTTAGCTGCATTGTCAAATCATGTATGCCATTACTAATATTTTTATTTTATCTTCTCTTCCTCACTCTCAAATTGAAATGGAAAATGTCACAGAGATGAGCGGTATAAGTCACCAAAAATTTCCCTACTGTGGGATTTATTTCTTATGTTTATTCTGTTTTATCGCAAGAATTATTTGTGAGAAATATTTCATGAAGACATTCAGATATAACCCCTGTAGAACCAAAATACAAACAATCAAATGCGCACAACAATAAGACATTCATTCAAATTCACTACAATTATCCATTATGTAATCGGGCAGAACATTATTTGTCTTCCTGCTAAGAAATAAGGCGATAGAAAGTGCATAAGACCCAGAGCGGCTGGTTTTAAAGGAAAGAGCCCGTGAGTGCTCTGGGAGTAGTTTGCAGCCATGCAGGTGGAGCGAATGAGAGCTCTAGGCTAGTTCCATGAGGCCCGTTCCCATACGATTCAGCCCTGGAGCTGTCCTGGGCCTGCTTCCCCGCCACTGACCCCAGTTGGCACTCAAACAGGCATTTTGCTCCCGCCTAGGATCCTGTAATGACTGGTAGCAGCCAGAGTAAGCCCAAAAAGGGTTATTCACGCTTTTGTTTACTTCTCTACAAACAGCAGACCAGATAATTACCAGTACACTACACCGGTAACTCCCCAAAAAAGTTCACACTCTTCTTAACAGTCCAGTGCCACTACAGATCAAGACCTTTAAAATTAATTACACATTCCAATCACCTTCCGCAGCGCCTTAAGAAACAATGGCAGACGTTCTACAGCAATATCTATTTCTCTTTTTATCATGGGGCATGTGATGTACACTCTGTTTCGTTCCGGGTAAATTATATCATCACATTACATACAGAACAGTTATCATTGTGTTAGGCTCCAGTAATTATTAAGTAGATTAAGTAGAATGATTAAGTGAACGCTGATAAGCTGAAATAAATTTTCGCCACTGTTTATATATGTGCCCTTTTGATTCCAGTAGAGTTTCATTGGCCAAGGAAAGAAAGCAGTGGCTCCCAGCGGCTTCACTAGAGAATGTTAAGGTGGGGTTCTCTCTGTTTTCTTTTAATCAGCTCCTGTCACATGACCTGATTCACTTTCTCCACTTTACTCCAGAGACTCTGGCCCTATTATTATGTCACCCAGCTGCTGTTTTCCACCCAGCGCTAATTGGAGTGGCCGCTCTTCACTGCTATCATAGAGCCGATGCGATTGAGAGCCGATAGGGATAGCTAACGCATGCACTGGCCAGGCAGCGCCGGCATGTCCCCGCTGGGCCAATGGATGTGTGGGCTGGCAAAATTTACCACGGGGACCTCAAGATCCAGGGCCATTTTTAAATCCCAGTCCAGCCCTGCTCACGCACATGGTTTATCAGGGACTGCCCCCCCCCCCCACACGCACACACAAATCTCCCACAATGCACCTCCTTGTCCAGGCACCTCACTTCCAATTTAAGGATGAACCTCCAGGCCGCAGCGGGGTTTCGCCGGACCTGGCATCCCACTGACTTTATTTGCATCTCGGTGCCGCCCAGAATGAATCCACACGGAAGGGTCCACTGTCAGTCATACAGAGGAACATGAGGGGTCTCACTGGGGACCCTTGGCCTGAAGCTAATCAGGAGGTGGGCTGCCTGGCCGCATGCCTAGCACAGGTCATGCACAGTGTCACCCATGGAAGGAAGTTCTACTGCACGCCTTGTTGGTGTAGAGAGGAATTTTACAGAGAGAGGGCACAGCTGAGTGTGCACAGGTTGCTGGCTTTGTAGACTGATGATGAGATCCAGTTATGCGGATATCATGTCTTTAATATATTTAATATATTATTAAATATATGATATTTAAAATATTATATAGCAGTGCATTTTTCTGTCATTTCACGACTTATGACCTTGCGTCAAATACACTATATGGTTAAAAGTATTGAGACACATAGTATTAAGGAACCAAAAGTATTGAGACATATAGGGACCATTAGACCTTTATAGGAACATTTATGACACCCCATTCTAAATCAGTGGGAATCAGTATGGAGTTATAACAGCTGCCACTCTTCTAGGAAGGTTTTCTGCAACATTTTGGAGGGTGTCTATGGGAATTTTGTCAGATTCATCCAGAAAAGCATTCCATTCTAGGTCATCCCAAAGGAGTTTGATGGGGTTGAGGTCAGTGCGAGACAGTCAAGTTCTTCCAAACCAAACTCACCCAACCATGTTTTTATGGACCTGCTGGAACAGAAAAGGGCCTTCCCCAAACTGTTCCCACAAAATTGGAAGCATAGAATTGTCCAAAATTTCTTGATGTGCATGCAAAACATTTTGGACAATTCTTTGCTTCCAAATGTCACCTCTGGGATCAGGTTTAATGGAGAGCCTGGTACTTGAATCTGTTTTCTCAGCTATACACAAACCTGCCTCCCACAGAGCTCTTCTCAAACCTAATTATCAGCCTAAACAATGATTTTCCTCCACTTTCTTTGTGACACACTGCATGTGATCCTAGACTTTGTCTTCCACACCAGCATCCTTTCAGACTCGAATCACTAATGGTGTGGTTAACTCCCAGTTGTCTGCACAGACAGGTAGCCGCAAGGAGCAGTCAGCTGAGCTGCTCCAACAGGGGGCGCTGTGCCATCTCAATGCCAACGCACATATTGGCACAGGGCCAATGCTGGCACTGGATGGCGGTAAAGTCAGTCATAGCAGGTGTACAAAAAATTCCAGGAAGGATACCATATGTCTTATATTAATAACTCAGAGACTTACAATGGAGCATATTTAAAATTATTTAGTTTCAATGTAATGGAAAGCTGTTAAAGACAAATACTGTGCTAAACTGGGCTGCCAGAAACATTTTTTCAGGATATTTTCAGGTCTCGGTTGAGTGTCATGGGTGGCCGGCCGTGTTTCGCCATTTAAATAATCCCTCTGGCTATGTGTGGGGGTGTTGGCTGGCAATCAGGAATATGAAAGTCAGGCAATCCACACCTAGGTGGGGCGGCCCAGAAGAGCGGAGCCGAAGGGCGGCCCGGATGGGCGGTCAGGTAGCCCTGGGTCACCTAGCTATCGAAGGTGGCTCTCCATCGTCGAATGGCAGGGTCCTGCTGAGGGCACAAACGCTTGGCTCTTCCTTCGCTTTACACCACGTGTGCTGGGTTACCTGCCAGGAAACCCAGAAACAATAGATGTGATTTTTCAGTATTACATTAATTAATTTATCTGAGACTTTAAGCCAAAATGACTTTTCTCAAAACGGGTCCACATTTTTGCTTCCTCTCAGCTCCCAGCCAATCAAGAAATATCTGGTACCGGTGTCCTTTAACTGGCATCTTTTAACTTTTGCCTCTCGTTGTCTCTCATTTAATCTCGTCTTAATGCGTGTCACATAACAAGAGAACTGGGACACCTGCATTCCATCTCCCGTCTTCCAAAAGCAGGGCACTCATGCCTGATTTTAACTGCCATCCACTTCATTACTCAGTCTCGCCTCTCATTGCGTCTGGGGCTGAAACAAGGCTAAGGGGAATTATTCTTATGTATGTTCCTGAAGAAAATAACAGAATCCTCTATACCGATGTTTTCCAACTGCTTTCCACAGGGATCCTCAGACAGTCCACCTTTTTGCTCTCGCCCGGCTCCCAGACAAACACCGAATACCTGAAATGGGTGCGTAGGGAGCTGGGAGGGAGCAAAAATGTGGACTGTCTGGGGCTCCCTGAGGACTGGATTAAGATACACTGCACTAGAGAGGAGGCTCACAAGTTATGCATGTTTCCCAGGATTTGAATCTACAAATGCTGGTAGTAAAATGCTGTACTTAGTATTAACAGCCTACTTGCCACTAATGTGCCACAATGCTTTTATAATGTTACTGACAATGTGGCTATCTGAGGCTCGGCATCTCCTCCAAGCTTTACCTCCTCCACTGCACTGCCATTCAACAGACAGACCTTTTCTGGGTGCATGTGGTTAAAAAAACACCTTTTGAATCTTTGTTAAAAACTCGAGATAAAGGTCTGCTCTGTTTATGTTACCTGACCCTGACTGTAAAATCTTTATCTTTAACCCCAGCCATCGCTGTGCAGCCTACACTGATCTGCTGTGGTTTACCCAGAGGTGTATAATCCAGGTCCCAAGAGTCCAGGATTTTGTTTCAACCAGCCAGTTAAGTATTAGGAGTCTCAGTTACAGAGTGCCCAACTATTTGGTTGAAACAAACCCTGGTCTGGATTTTTACTCTTTGGACCTGGATTACCCACCTCTGGGTTTAGGTGACAGGACAGACGGCCAACATGAGCTGTGATGATGTCAGTAGCCTCCTTTGGCCTATCAGTTATCACCCATGACTTTTTGAAGCACGTGAATGGATGAGCAGGATGATGATCTGTCTGTAGTCCCTGCCCACGGTCCAGGAGATAAAGAGAGTGCTCTGTTTGTCTAGTCCTTTTCATATTGCTGTCAAGAAAGTTTCTTTGTACAACTTTTCATTAAGAAGACAAATTAATCCACATGGGCCGTTGCACAAAAGAAGACTGAAATATTACTCTTCAAAGGGCCTAAAATTATTTAAATAACAGAAATCACCACGTTACTCAGCTTAAAAAAAAGAAAAAACGTGCAAAATGATAACTAAATCATTAACTGTGTTTGAGTTAATTTTTGGGACATTACCTTCATTTACCACAATGTACCTCTGATCATACATATCTAATGAAAACCCTCTAGCGTTTGGAATAATAACATTGCATAGAAATGGCACAGCAGTTCTGCCCGCCGCCGAAGTGCATTAAGCTCCTGCCCGCGGTTTTATGCCCCGTCTGCAATTCTGCACTTATTAGTGCTTTATGAAGACTGACTTAGTGTCCCAGCAACTGTATGTAAATGGGAGGCAGGGGGGCCCGGAGGAGAGAGCTATTATACAGAGATCGCTCAAGGACATCCTGAACCCAATCATCATGTATCCCCTCAAGTATACTGGCATCGCTCCCACACCGGAATGATGGCCCCCTGACAAACCCCTCCCCCAAATATGCAATACAGTCCCTGTTATTACGCCCCAGGTACTCTAAGCATGTTGGGGCCCACAGAATTATTCAGGGTTTACACCCCACTTACATTTTACCTGCACAAAAAATGATGCACAAAGGAGGGGAGTTGTGTCGCCGGCATCCCATGGAAGACCCTTATCCCCATTTACTTCTCGGCCTGGCCGACTCTGCTTCCTCATTGGTACATTTCTCTGAATAAAAGCACCTGCTACATCAAAGTTTGGGCGCGAAAATGTCATTTGCACATCCAAGCCGTTCCGATCACACCGGAACGAACAAAACAGGAACGGTATGCTTTGTAAGTATGGCCCATAAGCAGTGACTCTGCTGTCTGCAAGACCACTACCTCTACTTCCGGCAACTCCCCTCCTCCCTGCCTGCCCTTTACTCCTGAGATGCCTCTCCTTCCTTCCCGGCCGCTGTACCACTGCTGATCTTGCCATCAACAATCAAGCATCTGTCTGCCTCTGCACAGAGACAGAAAGTTCAACACTTTTTCTGTATTAACTTAGTTCTGTCTTGTTTTGTTTTATTCAGTTTGTTTGATTTGTTCGGTTTTGTTTGATTGACTCCTCTGCCGGCCCCTGGAGGATGGGCTCCCACCTTGGGTCTGGTTCCTCCCAAGGTTTCTTCCTCCTAGGGAGTTTTTCCTTGCCACTGTCGCCTTTGGCTTGCTCACTGGGGGTTATTTATGTGGGAGAGAAAATGCAAAGTGCATTGAGACAATGTAATGTTGTGATAATGCGCTATATAAATAAAATTGAATTGTATTGTATTGTACTTAATGCTTAGTTTTAATTAGGTTTTCTGATTGGCTGAGAGGTGGAGGATGGCTGAACAAGGCCACTCTAGAACATAAGGCTGCACAAGCCCCTTTTGTTGTTTTAACATGGACTGGGACAAGGCCCTCCATAGGTGAGTTCAATCGAGGCGAAGCCTTTCGGGGATGTCTTTGTTTGGCCGCGGGCCGGGTACCCAGCCACCGGAGTGTGCTGCAGAACAGAGTAAATCGGCGCCGTGGTCGTGTCCCTCCTGCCCGGCCCACGGGGGTCTCATACGCATCTGCGGCCCAAACCTGCTGCCTCTTTGTATTCATAAGTCCTTTCATCCGAACCCTGCAGAGCCCTGCAGACATCCGACAAAGAATGCGGCCCGTTTAGCGGCATTGAGGTCCCGGGCCTGTCAGACTGACAGGGGGCCATTGGGCCGGAACAGGCCGCTGCTAGGGCACTGGGGAGACCGGAGCGCTGCATGGCACTGGCTGTATATTATGAAACTCTGCAATAGCAGTGTAGCACTACAGTTGCTGGGATACCATATGAATTTATTCAATACTTCTAAAGGCAAGGTCCATCAATCCATGGGGGTGGGACCACAGCGGCACTGGCCCCAGCTGAAACCTGATTAGCCCTCTCCTCTGTCACTCACCAATTTAGGACATATCATTGGGTAATGATAAGGTTGGCACCTGTGTATGAATTATGACCCTTCTTAAGCACCGCATCTTAAAAAAAAAAAGACCCTTGGATCCATCCACTTTCCATGACCGATTAGGGTTCTGATAAACCTGAAATCTACCCCAGGAAGCACATGACACCCTACATGGGATGCCAGTCTATTGCAGGCCACATATACACACACAATCTTGCATTCTGGGGAATAGAGATGCAAATTCAACAAACTGCACAGTTTTGCCTTGTTGGGGAGGGGGGGGGTGGAGAACCCAGAGGAAACCCAAACAAACACAGGAGAGCATGCAAACTCCTCTCACAATCAGCAACCCACGGACCCTCCATGACTTCCAAAGATAAGGGCCAAGAGGAAAGCTATAAAGATCCTGTTCAAAATAAGCCAGAATTAAATGGACATTCCTTATCCAGCATGAAGATCACGGGCTCTCTATCTGGGGAGGGACATCCTAGTTTCTCTAACATCTTTCCAGCAAACAGCAAACAAGAAACAGACTCATCGGCCTTGATCTGCCGAAGTCCCATTACTGCAGAGCATGCTGGGAACTCGTCCGCCCATCGGCCGCCGCGCCACGGCCCCTCGTGGCGGGCGACCCGCCACCGGTCTGCGCGGGAAGGGGCGGCCAGCCAGACGACCCGAGCCTGGGGAGACGCAGGCGTGTCCTCGGCGGCCGCTGATCAGAGGAGCGGTGGCGGGAGTCCGCGCCATGCAAATCCCCGGCGTTTGGGATCAAAGAATAAATAAAGGAGCCTCCCGCAGCTGGGAACGACACCAGCCCAGGCAATTTCGATACATCTGTGCGCGACCAGCAGTGCTGTTTACATGGCGACCGGCTGCATGGCCACAAATAAATAAATAAATGAAATGAAATGAAATAAAAAAAATATCCCTCTCCAGCCTGGTGAAGCATAGAGTTCTTCAAAGGGCAGCCTGCTAATTAGAGCCCTGTTATAAAAAGACATCTAAGGGATCTGAGACTTTGGATTAAGCACTATGTACCCAGAATGCAACAGGGCTCTTAAAAAATACATGAAGAACACACAAAGGGGGGAACAACTGGATGCTAGTTGATGACTATTGTGGCTGAAATGAGGATCTAAGGTACAAAGGCAGGCTGGTGTTGCGGTGGAAATAACAAGGCGAGTGTGTCACTCTGAAGCATGTGGGGGCTGGACAGGCCGCCCATCGCTCTGTCCCGGCCGAGGCTGCCGTGTCGTTAATGTGGATCACGGAAACAAAGACAGGTTCGTTAGGCTGCCCCCCGTGGGGCGGAAGGTGAGCGGGCCGGACGGCAGACAGTCCATCAAGCACAAGGTCGAGGCTTGCGGAAATTCGACACGGGGGCTGGCGGTATCCAGAGCTAATGCAATTCTAATGCAAATCTCTCCTGGCAGGCCAGTGGGGCGGAGTGCAGCTATGGTGCAGGGCTGGATTTGGGTGATCTCTCATATTACCCCTCATGATTGATCGCCAGCCCTGTGCCGCAGTCGGTAAGACGAGGGATAGAATACGGCGAGGGCTGCTGGACAGGCACCCAAAATAATCTACACCCAAGAAAAGCAAGGGTGATCCTAGGATTTTTTTTTAACGTTGGGCTATTAGAGGGGCCATAATTCGTATCGAGTGCCCAACTTCATCATTAGCCAATGATATGCTTAGAATTGGTGAGTGACAGAGGAAAGGGTGCTCTGGGGGCCAATCGACTTGCAGCTGGGGCTGGTGCTCCTGTGGCCCCGGCCATGTATACGCTCTGGTAGAGGAGGGTGTTAGTGTCTCCAGAGCACCAGTGTTTGCATACTTAAATCGTCTGTCGCTGGCACCATTTTTGCAGTTTTAGTGTGGATGTGTGATCATTTAAAGAGGCCACCCTTACCCCCCACATCGTGCTTTCAATCTGTTGTTTGAAGCTTACTGCCGCAGCTTGGATCTGGCCAGCGGAACAACCCTTCACCCAGCAGCCTGCCCGGTTTTTACATTTTTAGTGCATTTATACCATCTTCTTTTGCTTGCGACCTTAACTGCTGCTTCACACAGTGCAGCATCTTAAACATCAAACGTTCAAATTTATAAGAGAAATCCCCCCTTTTCACTTAAATCAGACATTTAACATTGTCACCCCGTGTCGGTACTAGAAGTTAGTTTAGCAGATTTCTTACTTCCAAACCGCAGCGGAGATCAATACTTCACCCGAGTCGCGAGTCGATATGAAACGATCCCATATTTTCCCATTTTTCAGTGCCAGGTCAGGGCCGCGCCGTTTCTCATCTTCAAAGAGACGGGAGGACACACTTCACGATGTTCCTGCCCGAGTCTCTGAGGCAGAGCCGGTGGGAAATCACTCCAGCGCCGACTGGCCTCTTGGAGACGAGACTGCGGCCTGTCTCCCGATCGCCCTCGGACCGCGTCTCGCCCGCCCTCGCCTCATCGTTTCCTGCCTCGCCACATCCTTGCAGGCATCCTCCATTACATTCTAATTTCCTCCGGCTCTTGCATGCTGCCAGCGGCCACTTATTGAATTTTAATAACTGAAATAGACCCTTTGTGAGGTCTGTCCTCATAAGCTTGTTTCTAGCTCGATCCACACTCAGCACTGCGGGCTGGTGCCGCTTGTTTAGGGCCTGCTATGCCACAATCAGCATGCGGTACAGCGTAAATACTATGAGATGAACATACTATTAAATGAAAATGTACATGCAACATGAACCTTTGTTTTTTGTGGGCATCAGTGTTGGTTCAGTGGTAGGATTCCCCTGGGGGGGGGGGGTGGCTGTGATTCCAGGCCAGTGTAACGAGGCTTTTGTTGTATGTGTATGATGACAACAAAGATATTCTATTAAAAATAGATATTCCCGTATGTCACAGCAATATATCTAATCTCATAGTCATGCTAATAGGGGACACCATGGTTGGGATTCTAGTCTGCCACGGGACCCATAGATCGTGGCTGGTGCCAGGTTTTCTACCTTCAGTGTGAGACAGACACAAGAGCTGGGGTTTATATATATAAAAATATATATTTTTCAGGCACCAGTCCTGACAACATCATTTTAATTCTCAGGGTGTAGCAGCCGATATGAATTCTTGACTGGTGTGAGCTGGCTGGAATGCATGAATTCTGGACTAACGATGGTCCCGGTGAACAGAGCATGAGTAATTTAACAGATGTGGATTAGCGCAGGGGCTCTCGGGGCCAATAATGAGCCACGTATCAAACTGTCCCCCTTATAAAACAATCTAAAGTATTCTCTCATTGGTGCATAGGCGTGGGCTTCCTACAGGTTACAGGGCATCAATGACATCAGTAGCTGCCTTGTCCTCACCGGTGGCTGCCACATGCTTTAATGTGTAAACAACACACAAATAATAAATTGAAGGTGTCTCCTTGGTATTTGTTTTCGCCTTTTACATGTTACAGCTCAATGGAAAACCTTTGATATGAGTAGGAAGGAGTGCTCAGCCCAGCTTATTGCTTGGGCCCTGGTTACCTCGGACATCGTAACGGCACTCGGCCGCCCCTGTAACGCGGAGCGTATCACGTGTCACTAGGCGCCCCCTAGCGTCACGAGTTGAAAAACGCAGGTAGTTCGCACAGTCGGATCCTGACCATTAGCCAACATCTTTGCACTTCCTGACACATTTGCCATGAGATGGCTGAGCGCTGCAAGTATATGCGTGTAAATCGACAGCTGGAGACAACAGCAACATGGGTGTCATAGAGGGGTTCATGTAAACGAGGGGGTTATGAAGTGTCCCCCCCCCCCCCCGCCAAAATGGAGACCCTGGACCTCAACAGCTGTGAATAACTGTCGCTTCTTCGCCGTAAGGGAATCAGGTGTGAATTTCAAGTGTGTGAATCCCCATGACAGGATGCCAGGAACAGAAAAAACGAAGGGGCTACTTTTAGATTCACACACGTCTGAAGACAGCCCAGGAAAGCCAGAAAAGGCTAGAAAATCAGCTAATTTATCACGTGTCACCACCAAGGGTACGTGTCTTGCTTAAATGTCAAGTGGCTTGCCGTATCTGGCTCGCAGTCAGACATTTAGCTCCCTAGTTTCCACACATGTAAGAAACACAGATACAGTAGTAATTAGACTAATAGTCAAATCCTTTGTTAGATCGGTAGTTTAACAACCATGTAGTCTACCAATTTCATTTCGGTTAATTTTATTTTAGTAAAGGAAAAGAAAAAATGTATTTTAGTAGTTTGACCTTGGTTTTATATGGACCAGTTTGATAAGTGAGCGATTATATATTGAAATATAATAAAAAGTAAACAAGCCTAGAAAAAAACAGCAAAGCAGAATTTTCATAGATTTCTGTTTCTCAGAAAAAAAATTCACGATATCATCTTGTGTTTTTCTGCCATTTTTCACCGTTCTTTTGTGAGCAGACTGCGTAATAGGCCAGCTTTTTGATATTTTGGTCCAGAAAACAATAATTTCAAAGCCGTTTATGGTTACCAGGCAACCGCCCTTAAAACTCCAGTGAGGCTGGAGGTTTTGGATTGTCCATGGACAATGATTAGTCGTGACTGCTGACACGCAGGGTTGCCCGAGAGCCGTTATTTGGGAAGACACCCACCCCTGTTGCTGCTCTGCTTGGGTCTATGTGACATAAATAACTGATGGGAACAGACCTTTCTGACCACCAGCTAATTTGCCTAAAATCTATACTACATTTATTATGGCATCAGGTTCGGGGAGAATCCCTGTCGCCTGATTAATTTGTGTTTTCTACCATACAATTGGGGAATGATCTTCTTATGCCACTGGATCCCCTTGTTTCAAATCTGATTCAAGGCTGCCTCACTGCATCACTGTCATTCCACCTTTTCTACATAAAAAAATATACAGCCTCAAATCTGGTTTAATTGGAACAAAACAAGTGCCGGTGGTTTCATTGCCTTCGATCACGGTTATGTTCCCTGGGACTCATAAACAGAAGAGACCAGAACAGAAAAGTCTCTCTTTCGTGTTGCCGATCTGCCTCATTTAACTTTTCTAGAACTTCCAGTAACCTTTGCGCATAATGGCGAGCTCTGTGCCGCGCAGTTCGATCACTGCAGCAGCGTCCCTGTCAGTGACAGAGGCCTGACAGGGCTCAGCTGCAGGTCACCTGCAGAGACCCCTGGGGAGACGAACTGAAACCGGCCCCGAGTGTGAAACTTTAATCTTCATTGAAGTGAAGGCACCAAGAGTCAATTGAAAAGCAGGAGTATATAAACCAGGGGACTCCAACTCCGGTCCTGGAGAGCCACAATCTGGGTTTTCTGTTCTACTTGGTTTCTGAGGAGCCATACCTGTTCCTGGACGTTAGAGGCCTTGGTCAAGGGCCCAAGGGCAAAATCACCCTGCCGACTACAGGATTTGAACCAGCGACCGTCTGATCATGGGTATAGCCCTAACCCACAGAGACACACACTATTCAATTCAATTTTATTTGTCTAGCGCATTTTCACATTACTTTACATTATCTCTGCCCAAAGCCCCTGGTGAGCAGGCCAGAGGTGACAGAGGCAAGGAAAAATTCCCTAGAAGGAAAAAACCTTGGGAGGAACCAGACCCAAAGGGGGAGCCTGTCCTCCAGGGACCAGCAGAGGAAGCCCTAACCCTAACCAGACCCAAAGGGGGAGCCCATTCTCCAGGGGCCGGCAGAGGAAGCCCTAA
>JAODKL010000114.1:514726-558980 GCA_026780765.1 Petrocephalus schoutedeni
TTTTGACCATTCTTCCAGGAGAGCATTTGTGAGGTCAGGCACTGATGTTGGACGAGAAGGCCTGGCTCACAGTCTCCGCTGTCATTCACCAGGTGTTCTTTTGGGTTGAGGTCAGGGCTCTCTACAGGCCAGTCAAGTTCCTCCACATCAAACTTGCTCATCCATGTCTTTATAGACCTTACTTTGTGCACTGGTGTGCAGTCATGTTGGAAAAGGAAGGGGCCATCTCCAAACTGTTGAAATTGTCCAGAATGGCTTTGTATGCTGAAGCATTAAGTAAAAGTGTGCTAAAACACGCTCAACTTCATGACGAGCTTGTTCAAAATCAACTATTTATTATGCGATTTTCTTCTCATACATTTCCGTGGCAGCACAGTGCATTAAACCCTATTGAAGCACAGCGTCAATGGACTTCTATGGCACAGCACAGAATAGCTTTTTTTCACTGCAGAAAAGCTAGACGTTTATTGGAGAAATGCAGCAAAATCGTCACTTCCAGTGAAGCTCAGCTTCTCTGGGAATGAATACAGTAGTGGGAGGGCCAAGACACTGGGCTGATGCAAGGTGATTGGAGGAACTGTCTAAAGGGCGAAGCCCCTTTTTGGACAGCAATCTTAAATATACACCAGAATAGGAGCGATTTCATGCTCAGTCCCATGCGGATTTGCAAGTGAAGCCGTAAAACAATCTGCTGCACATAGTGTGTTATTTGCTGGTAATATAGACATATATGTAAATCATTCTGTAAATAAATATATATATATATATATATATATTATAGTGTTCTCGAGTTTGCTCTTTGTTTCAGCTTTGTAAAGTTCATTCATTCATATAATATATTATTCATATAATTTTATGATGTAGGTCTAAAATGATCTTCCCCTGTTTGAAAGGCTAGCAGCCGCCACTGCTATCACGGTATCACGCTTGAATTCACTGAACTTCTGAGAGTGACCCATTCTTTCACAAGTGTTTGTAGAAGCAGTCTGCCTGCCTAGATGTTTGATTTTATACACCTGAGGCCATGGAGGTGATTGGAACACCTGAATTCAATGATTTGGAGGGGTGTCCCAATACTTTTGACAATGTAGTGTACTTTTATTTGAGCAAATTCGATTAACTCCTTGTTTACTAATTTTCTTCAATAATATAATCAGTTCATAAATATCATTTCGTGTATACTCCGTACATAATTTCATTGTATTCCATCATCTGCTTCTTTTGCAATTTTAATCAATTTAATACCTATTTCCTTCTGGGATGAAGCAGTAATATGTCAGTCTAATTCAACTTAGTATCCAGCTATAAAAATCCTGTTCCCGTACCGTGCCTATCTTTATGAGAGTGCATAAATACACAGGTGTCGTAAACCCAAAACGGCCTGTCTGATAGAGTAGAGGGCAAGCCCAGAGATTTCCGTAAATAAGTTTGCTTGTATTGCTTATATAACTCCCTACCCTTCTCAAACGGCTCATTTTTAATTTGCTTAGACATTACCAATCTCAAATTGGGACTGTCTTCAAGTTCTCAAGTCTGCTTAAACCTAACCAATGACCTATTAAAAATGAGTGATGGACGATGCCATAGCTACCCGACTCCTGGTACAATGGCTAAGTTTAACAAAAGGAAACTAGCAAAACTAATTACAACTCTTAAATATCTTCCTTTGTTTATATATTTCCTTATTGCTTTGAAAACACTCCCTTATATCTAATGCAGAAGAATAACAAAATTGTATATTCCAGATTTTCTTTTTAAAACAAACGCTATCACATTCAGAATCAGCAACCATTCGTTCATGACACTAAGTGAATTTACATGTAAAGTACCAGTCCAAAATCACTCATTATAAAACCATCTTTGAGGTCAGACAATCATTCACTGGGAGTCAGTTCAGGTCGCACTTAAAATATGCAGTTTTTACGCAAGCCATGACTCCATTAAAGTCATGGCTGAAGTATGACACTACACCTAAGTAAAAGTCTTTGCATGTCTCAGGACCAGTTTTGGTACTGCTGTTTATCATATATTCATTTATATAAAAAAGCATAATGACCACAAAAACAAGGTCAACGAACCATGTTCGTAGAGACCTTGCTGAATTGTTCTAAAGCTTGTGTAATCATCCTACAAAACAATTTACTTTGAAATGCATTTACCTTGAGTATTACAGGAGAATAATTTATCACTGGAATGCACAATGGTGTATATACCTTAGGCCTCCTTGCTATATATATCATTATATAACCACCATTACATAACCAAAGTAATAACTAACTGTTATTTTTTTCTTGAATACGTCAAGTATTTCTTGAATACTTCTGTTAGCCGCAATGCCTAGGTGGTGCACGTTATCAATTACTCTTCCCTCAAAGATCCAATAGAGTCTTTCACTGAGGAGCAATTAGATGACTGCACTCAACAGGGAAACCATTAAAGGAGACTTGAATATGGCCCTATTCCTAATATTCAGATGCCTTTGTACCAGTTATCAGACCATCAGATAATCACACTGTGTATTATCAGATTACCTAAGGTGGTGTCATTGAGTTGGATCATGTCCTCGTGGGCAGATGCTGGAGGCTCCTACAGAACTGCTGGGTTTACAGACGGGCCCAGTTTGTGAATTCAGACCACAGTCCTAGAAGGATCTGTGAGCAAGTAACACCCCATCTATGGTCTGATGACCCACAAACTGCTTGAAGAGGGATCGAAACATTCCGCACATCTGAATCTGTTCCTCAGAGTCGCAGTCAGGGCAGGTGATGGAATGGTCCTAACAGACAACCCTGCAGCTGTGACCTGCTGGGCCGGCTACTCTGAGCAGCTGTTTAAAGCAGATCCTCCGGCTAGGATGCTGGACATCTTTGGGTCCACAGTTCTTGAGGCTGATCCTCGAATCTGTGGTATCTTGGGTGATCTTCTCCAGGCTAGTGGTAAGGCTGTTCTCCAGGAGAGAGGCGTTATCCAAACTGACTGGAAAACAGAACTTCTTGTCCCTGTTGCAAAGGGGAGGGTGATCACCTGGATTGAGTGGACTACTGGAAGATAACACTCCTCTCAGGGGTATGTAAGGTCCTTGCTAGGGTCATCCTCAATAGGATCTGTGATCCCATTCATCGTATGGTAGGTGCAGCAATGCATGCTCCCCAGCCTGATCTGACCTGTGCCACTGGGAAGGAGGAACAGGGGTCGATGGGTGGTGGGAATGTGGTTTTGGGATTCTCAATCAGTATTTGGAATGGATAACGGAATTGAAACAGCAAGTGAGTCACTCTCTGGGTTGCCAATATGAAAACACGGGAAATAGGCTGAGTAGTGCACACAGCAGGTAAGCAGCACCTTGGTTAGTTCAAATTTTTCCTAGTTTGAGTACTTTCAGTTTAACTTCTGATGAATTTTGAGGTATTAAAGGCCACATATTTTAGTATTCAGTATTTCAGGGCATTTTTCAATTAAATACCATTTACAAAAAATATTTGACATTTTTCACATGGAATTATACTGACTTTGAATGCAAACTGTGCCTCCAGATTGATCAGCTCAATCATTTTTTAAATTCAGAATCCAGTTGCCCCAGATTGCATTATTGATGTAGCAATGTTACTGATATTGCCTAGTAGACAAGATATTCACACTTTTTTTTTCAAATTATTGAATTAATGCACGTAATTAACATCACGGGGTGGTGCAGTGGTTTGTGCTGTTACCTCATACCTCTGAGACTAGGGTTCGAGCCCCTGCCATGGCTTCGTGTGTGTGGAGTCTGCATGCTCTCCCTGTGTCGTGATGGGGTTTCCTTTGGGTGCCACGGCTTCCCTCCTACAGTTCAAAAGCATGCTGAGGCTAATTGGAGTTACCAGATTTCCCCTAGGGGTGAATAGTGTGTGAGTGTGCCCTGTGATGGGCTGGTGCCCCATCCTGGGTAGTTCCCTGCTCTCTGCCCATTGGCCCCAGCCCCCCGCCTCCCATGACCCTGAATAGGAGAAGCAGTTTGTGGATGTTTATTAATCATTTATCAGTTAAAATAGGGTATAATTGCATAGTGTCTTTTCATAACCAAAGCACATTAAATAATCAAAGTAATAGGTGTAATAGAGTGTAGAACATGACAACATTTAGTACCTTGACCAATGGGTCATTGCAGCTATTTTATTTCTAATTATCTCGGTGTGCTCATATAATCCTCAAGTCTACTTTCATAATTATTTTAAGCAAAATGTTTAATTACATCCCACACTATATTAATATGAAATATTATGGATGTCCTCTAATTGTAGATTTTTTTTGTTATCAATTTGTTTCTTCTGGCCATTTGGGGATGATACCTGGACACTAATGTTTACTCCCAGATAGGCACAGAGTACTTTCCACACTTAAGGTATGAATTACGATCCTTAGTCAGAGACCAACTCAGGTATCCCGGAAAGCCAAAGACCGGGCTAAATGCACATCCAGCTAATTACATCACTTTAGGCATACCTAGGAGACATATCACCCAGGACACTATAGGATATCAATCTTCAGCAGCCAGTCTCTGCACCCATGATCGTAAGAGAGCTGGTTCAAGTGATGGTTCATGTGCTTGTGGGCCCTTGAGCGAGGCCCTTAACCCCCAGCTTCAGGGGTGTTGTGACTCCCAAGCAAAGAGAAGAATTCCAATGTAGTTGTTCTCATACTTGTACAAAGGGTTTATCATTTAAAAAGGTAATCCATTTGATGTCAAAGATTTGTGATAAAGACCATTACCGATGCCAACAAGGCCCTTGGGGAAGAGACAGGGGCTTGAGTTTGCAGGTTGGGAATGTGGAGTCTTAAATCCATTACATCATCAGTTAGAGAGGGCATCTATAACTTATGGATTAATAGCTCAGCGAAGTGCATTATTCCAGGATGCCCTGTGGGTAGGGACATGTATACCCATCGTAGGAGATGGGGATGACTGCCGGCTGCTCTAATTAGCCAGAGATTCTGTTGGACAGTGTGGAGGGCTGCTTCAATAGAATCTAATAGGAATGGGTATCTTGTTTTTTCTTAATTCCTAGCCAATATGTAATTGCGAAATTGACTGAAGTGAACAGTGAAGCATATTGGGCCTGCTCAGGGTTAATTTTTTATCATCTCAGATATTTTCCAGCTTCTGGTCTGTCAAAACCTCAAGAGGCTAAGTTGCCCTTTCCTGCCAATGTCTCCACTCTTCGAATGCCAACTTGACAGCCTGCAGTTTCCTGTTTCCTACATCGTAATTTCTTTCCGGAGAGGAAAGGTTATATGAAATAAAGTCACAGGGGAAGAGCTTAGAAGGTGTACCGTGGTGTTGACAGAGAATCACCTCCACAGCCACCTCTGAGACGTCCATCTCTATGAGCAATGGAAGTTTCAGGTCTGGTTGTTTGAGCACAGGTACAGAGATGAAGAGGTTCTTAAGTTTCTGGTGGGTGGTTGCATCAGGGGGGGAAATAGCAGGTCACTGATATACACAATTAGAAATTTATTTACCTTGTCTTGAAAGATCTCATTCATAAGGGCCTGAAAAATGGAGGGGGCATTTGCGAGACCATATGGCATGACCAGATATTCATAGTGCCCTCATGAACTGATCGTTATCCATTCATCCATCTCGCCATATGAGTTGACGTTATAAGGTCAAATTTTGCAAAGATGGAATCCAGTCAAATAACAGCAACATGGGAAAAACTCATCAAATCACAAATCAAAGAGTAAGAAACCCAGAAGAACACTGAGAATTCATTCGTGGAAAAAAAGATAGCCATACATATTCAGTTTGGCGAAACACACAATACTTCACATAGGAGTAACTGAGCACCAGGTGTGTGTACGCCTTGCTAATTATATCAAATGGGCCCACAGAATGGACATGGCTGAATGGACACTTTCTGTGATGTGAGCATGATAAAGCTAATTAAACACTGGTCCTCTCACATTCTGCTGTGCCCTACCGTTCATTTAAGGAAATTTTGAAATATATTCCGCACATGAGAATTATGAACTATAAACTGAAGTAAGGTTAAGTAAAGTTAGTGAGCCTCACTGCTGTTTATGTAAACACTGATACATTTTCAGCTGTCTGCATATTACCTACTCTTGTGACATTTAGCTGAAGCCAACATTATATTTTAGCAATTAAGCCGCAGAGGAACTACTTCTAGAGCGGAGTGGAGATTGAGCGAGATAAGGGTGGGGATAGAGGGCAGGGGGAGAGGGGGAGGGGGGTTCTCATTAGTGATCGCGCTTCATGCGTGTCAGAGAGGCTGTGGATATGAAACACTTCAGATGATTTCTGTCTGTTGTTCTGGTGGTCGCCCCGCATGACTGGGGGGGGGGGGGCGAATTACCGAGCAACTCGAGTGGATTTAATAAAGCCCACTGGTGATGCTTTGATCTTCCCCCTACTGCTGTTACCATGCAACAACCCCCCCCCCCCCCCCCCCCCCCCCCCCCACCCCCCACCCAACACCCCCTACCAGTCCAATCTCACCTCCCCGCACCAATCGGCAACTCTAACGAATGTGGCCGCAGGACACATTGTGGTGAATGGAGCTGGGGACTGTCCCCCGAAAGAGCAGGGAGGCGGGCGCACGGCAGAGCCTGTAGATGGGAGTGCAGACGGGGCATCATGCTTCCTGGTGAACATTAAGTCAGACGGTGGGGCACTGTGCCTGGTCAGGCGTAACAATTTCTAATGAAGACATAAACACAGAATTTACTAAACAGGTAACAAAGTTTGTTAAATCGCTGCAATATATTTGCTAAATTATTATTTGAGAAGACTTATTTTTTATTGCACTTTATGTGAATAGTAAGGTGCCTAAATGTACATGCCTTCATTTAGTATTGCATGTAAAATTGTCTGTTTTACATTTATTCTTTATTTATTTGTATCCTGTGTTTTTTGTACTGCACAGGCCCTGATTGGAACCCTTCATCCAGGAGTGATGTTTAACATTCGGATGCATTTCGGTAAATGGCTGAAGTCAGGAAACTCCCCGTGTGTCCGGGCTTCTTTATAATTTCATGCTGATTAGTCGCTTGACATACGGGCCCCTTTCGAAGTGCCGCATTAACACTGTTTAGAGGTGAACTATAGCTGACTGCCCGCAGTTCCTCGAGTTACCGATGATTAGCCTGTGATTTTGCACTGAGGCTGTGACGCAACATTGTGAAAGCAAAGCTGCTCTGCATTATAGTCAGGAGACCTAAGCAGCCCGTTGGTAAGAAGCCTTGGCAAGGCTACCAGATGCCAGCCTGCTTCATTCACGTGAGTGCGGGGGGTCTCTCGCGCTACACAGGCAAGCATTCGCTTGCCTTTAAAAAACAGAGAAGCAGCGAAAGAATTTATGCAGGCCTGCTTAAATGGGTGTGATGCTTCTTCATAAGCAATGACTTGTCCCCACTGAACCGAGCAGGTATTATGTACGGAAACTTGACAGAGAGAGATGTGCACTCTGTAATCCAAAGGCAGGAGATAAATAAATTTCCAATGAAAGGTTATGTATGTATTTTCCAGGATTTTTATTTTTATTATATGCATAAACACATTGAACATCTTATTTGTTTTGAATAATTATGGAATCACTGCTGTTTGCGACTGAAAATATCAACTTTGTAACAAATGCCTTCACCTGGGGATTCCCCAAGCGAAAAATATTCAGAGTGAAAATTCTGGGGGTGCCGCACCTGTTCCTTAGTGCTTAGTCATTTTTTAAAATTGTGCTTGTGGTGGGTTGATTTGGTGCTCCTTGATTTAAGAAAGACTGAGGACCCCCTTATCCCCATATTACTATGACCATAATTGTGGAGAGAGAAAAATATCAGTATTTAATGTCGTCCAACCTTTCCTGCCTCAGCAGACCACAACGAAATGCATGATACACATGATTATAAGAGACAAAATATAAATTTTTCTTCCCTTTGACCTACGAGATGAATTATTAATTACTGGCTTAAAAATCAGAATTTGATATTGTAAATCATTTTAGGTGTGTCACTTAAACACCAGCAGACCTTATGCCACTCACTGCCTTGTCAGTAGGTCAAAGGGATTGATATATATTTCTTTAGATTAAATAAAATGCGTTGTTATTGTTTCATTATGGCTCATGACTTCAAGTCAGGAAATATTGATATTTTGTTAGAAAAAAATCTGCTTTGTATTCTCATCCCATACTGTTAGGGGAAAACATTAATCATAACCCATCATAGAAAGAGCAGGAATATAATAATAGTGAGCAAATACCTGACATAGAGCATGGACTCCACTTGCAGGGTGCCCTTTATCTTTGTTATTAGAGCCCAGTACTGGAATTGGCTCCTTCTCATTTTCCCCATTAAGTTTTTTGCCATTTTTTGGACTGTCTGAACATGGCAGTGCCTGTTATGATTAGGGAAACACAACAGAGTTGTTATATGCTAGCTTTACTTCCTTTAAAGGATACATGAACTATTTCCCTTTTTGCGTCTTCTGATTACACCCAGAACTCCTTCCAGTGATCCATAATGTCTCCCTGGAATCGATAAAGTACATCTTTATTTTCAACTGCATTCTGTATGTTTTCATCTGAAATCAGTGGTTTTAGGACTTATACGTAAATATATATTTTTCAGTCTTTAAATCTCACGCCAAGAATTAAATGATGCTCGAAGACTAATTACCTGCCGCACGATATTCAATAACGTTACGAGCAAAAAAGGAGATGGAAAAAGAAGGTGATTAGTGAAGAGTTCCCATCGATGAAGAAAATGCGCGAAGGAGCGTTTGCAGCTCGTTCCTCTGTGCTTCTGGGAGGATGGATTTCTCTTAGATGGCATTGGATCCAGGAGTGGAACTTAGTAGTGAAAGGCAAAAGACTGTTTCGCTTACCACTTACCACACCAGTTTCAAGAAGCTGGGGACTCCAAGGGCACGCTAAGGTCTTGCATATTCAGGTCTAGTATGTTGTCTGCGTCCATCCCATGCTACATGTATAAATTTTTTGGAAGCTAGACCACTGGGGAGCTAATTTGGCAGTGTCAGGCTGGAAGGCCGACGGAGCAGAGCAGTAATGAAAGTGCACTGTGGAAGCTTCCGGAATAGTGCGCTCAGATCCTCAGTGGATGTATCTGACCCGTTACTCCAGCTTGACACTAGGTGCAGGCATTGCAAGGCGAGAAGTACTAAAAATGAGAAGCCACTTGGTTTCTAATACATGAACACAAGCATGCCTTGAAAAACTCATCCTAAGACAACCCACGACATTGTTTTCAAACACTTTTATATAAATGTCTTTGAAACAGCTTATATAGCAGATAATTTCCTATTTCTGAAATCTTCCATACTTCCATAATTCCCAGGCTTATATCTGGTCATCCATTGCAGCAGGGTTTCTCAACCCGGTCCTCAGGGGCCCCCAGAGAGTCCAGATTCCTGCTTCCTCCCAGCTCCCAACACACCTGTACCAAGTATTCGGTGTTCTTGATTGGCTGGGAGCTGGGAGGGAGCAAAAATCTGAGATATTGTGAAACACTGCATTACATGATTGCAGATTCTACCATAATTTATTACATTTTGTAAACATCTGTACCAATATAATGCCTACAATTATTTATCTTGAATTTTAACAGTATTTCCTTTGTCCTTATTTAAATGCCACTGATGTCATCTGTGCATAATAGTGCTAAGAAACACAAGCACAGTTCTGTTGCTGAAAGAGTTATTGGAGAAGAAAATTACCCAAAAGCTATTTCTTAGCTTCATCAGATGGCTGAATTTTATTTTCAACCACTTACCACATTTGTTGGCCATTTCAGAAATGTTGAACCTTCAGTGCATCAGGCTGGGTGTGACAGTAATGACCCCAGAGTGAAATTCAGTCTACACAGTTACACAAACAGTCATTCTCTGCCGCTCCAAGGAGTGTGATTAAAGCTCACTCGCCGATATGGTGAATTTGTTTACCAGCCTTGCAATAGCAAATTAAAATGATTTTAATTTTGAAGGCTTGATTCTGCTGGGGGAAACTCTGACAAACATCTTTTAGATCAAAAAGGCTCTTCAGATCCAGCATCAATTTTGGTTGCTTCCCCATAATTCCTCAGCTAGTCCCTAAATAGTACTTCAGCTCCATGTGCCACAATTAGTTCTCCTTCCCTGATAACTTAAGGCTGCATTTGCGGAACAGTGAAGCAGAGCACATTGATATGACTCTCCTTATGAAGCCTGGCGTGAAATTAAGGTGGGAAAGGCCAGGTACCACCGTGCCTCCTGGCGTCCCTGACATAATTAGCATAGCCGTTTTGGCTAGCACAAATCCACTGAAGTTAAACAATTCATGTGATTTAACCCCCAGAGCCCACAGAGAACCATAATTTTTTTCCCCCACCGCAGATTATAAAGATGTCTCTTTTTTCAAACTCATAGCTGTCATCCCATCCCCTAAACCATGGGAAATAATAACGGGATGTCTGGTGGCAATTGCTGCCTGACTGCAGAGTGCCTTCAGATGGCGACTTACACATTCTCAGGTTGGAAGCTGCAGGCAAGCAATCCGGTGAATAGCTTTGGGGCTGAAAATGGCTAGAGAAGGGACAGGAGGTAACACGATAAAGACATTTTTTTTTAAAAAAGGATATTCTTCTAATTAACCTTGTCTATTGGAGCAGGTGTTGGATTCCACAGGACACTAGTTTAAGGAGGGTTACTTCAGTGTTCATCTCCAGCTCTATCTCTCGTGGTTCTGAGTTCTTACAGTCATCATGGACAATGGTTGTCTGCAACTCAAGAGAACACTCTCTTGATATCAGTCACCCTGTGAGATCTTACCGTCATCACGACGGGTGATTGTCTGCAACTCAAGAGATCACTCTCTCTAAATCAGTCACACTTTGAGACCTTGCAGTCATCATGACCGATGGATATCTGCAACTCAAGAGATCGCGTACTTCACTTTCCCAAGTCCCCAGAGTGTATGTCAGGACTCCTTTCTATATATTTCAACATTTTAAATAATTCAGTAGTTGAATTTCAGTGCACACATCTCATTTTCAAGCATATTAGTAGGTATTAACAGTAGGTGTAAGTTATCATGATCAGTGAAACCTTTTCTCAATTGAGTGATTTTCTTCTCATTTGCAGCCTTAATGACGACTGACTTGGTTCTTTTATCCCATACCAGCCCACAGTAATGAATTGTTAAATTAGTTCAGCTTGAAAAATTAGCTTGACCTTTACCAGCATATGTGAGGCTTCCTAATGTTGGCAACCTTAAGATTATTACAAAATAAAACTGCTATTAAACTGTACAAAAAAAGGAAATCACACATTGCAGAGTGGACCTGGGTTTTCTGCAGATTTCGAACAGAATAGATTGATGACTTAGCGCTTTGCGGGACTTCGGGGAACTTCTACGGCATCTATTGCTTGTAGGAAATAATTTTTCTGGTCAGTGTTGAAAGGCTTCTGTTGTGGTGTGCTCAGCTCTTAAGTATAAGTGTTAAGAAGGCTAACACTGTCCATCTTCAGTATTTTATACCTGAAATAGCAAATGAAATGCCAGGCATGAAGTAGAACGCCAGTATGTGCACCATCATTCAGAAACGAGGACCTTTAATGATTCATTCACTGAGACGTCTCCGTTGCCCATATTTGCAGAGATGAGGGCTTTTTCCCGTCTGCTGAGGATACTCATGGCAGCTTGGGGGGGGGGGGGCTTTGCCGGGACATCCGCAGTAATTAGGCGACGCATTCACGCAGCCGCTCTGGAGCGTACCCGGGCCGCCTCCGGTCAGCGCCCCGGCTGAGGCCGACGATAGCGTGAACGCCGCGTCATTCATCTCTTGTCATCGCTGTGCTGAGCTCATTGAATATGAGGTTGGGGGCTTAGCATCCGTGTGACAGCTTTCATTATTCCTCCCTGTGCCTTAATACATGTAATATCTTTGGCAATATGAATTGCTTCACTGCTGTGCCGCTCTTACGCTCTCCGGGCTCAAAGGCAGAACAGCGGGCCTCTTCGTAATGAGTGGGAGCACATTTTTGGAATAGATGCAGTGTGTTATTAGTCACTGTCAAGACGTTGAGGGTAACCCCCCACCACCACCTCCACCGCCACCACCACCACCATTTCTTTTAACTTTCCGTTAGCTAATTAACGCTATTTACTTCAGTTGTGTTCTTTCGCTGTTAAATGCAATTCTTGCGGTAAGCAGCTAGCTAGCTAATCTGTTCACAGTCATTTGTTATTTTCAGGAGGTTATTTTGATTCCGTGGAAGGAACAGCCCTGCAGTGACCATTAGCCAGGTGTGAATGGCACAAATTCAGCTTCTCCCAAGAGGGCCGTGCGGGTAAATAACAGGACAGTGTGTGATAAATTCATGGGCTTCGTTGCCCCAACCTCTTCTCGAACAATGCTAATTGAAATCCAAGTAAATGGACAAATAGGCTGGTAAATATTTAAAAGCAAATAAAATATGTTTAAATATCTTAGGACCTGTGTCCATAAGAAACAAATGAAAATGCAAAACAAAATTTAATTCTTGCAGGCTTTTCCTAGAACTGTCAACTGAAATATCCGTTAAAAGTATGTAATGTTTGTGTCAATATTAACTGCGTGCAACGTTTAACCCTCGATTTCATCCCAAATACAGACACAAACACTGTTACAAATAATCATTTTTTTTTATTTGACATACATAGATTTTTTCTTTGTTTGTTTTGTACTTTTCACAATCTAAATGCGGTTTAACAACAAAATGAAGAACTACCACAACAAATTCCAAATTTCTAACTGGGCGGTGAAGAAGAGGATGAAGATGTCATCGTAGTGAGATGGAGACACGGAACGGCAACTGGTCACCAAGAAGGTCCCACAGGAGGGCGGGGCCAAGAGGACGATGACATGGTGAGCAGAACGGGAGGACAGACCGTGACTAACGAGGCCGCCCGCGATGAGGATGCGAAATGGCAAAGCATTGAAACGCGCACACATTGTCCCCCGAATAGAGTTTAAATAATTGGCAATTTCTAACTCTTGAAATCAGAGACACGCGCATCATAAAACGTTTGTTGTGCTTTATGAGAATAAACAAAAATAATTTTCAAATACAACTTTTGTTATGTTAGTCATCATTGGCAGGGGCTTCAGAGTAATATTTCCATTTTATCTTCAGAACATATCTCAGTATGAGCTGGTTACCGGTTTCATAAAGTCCCACTTAGATGATTCCAGATTATCCATTTAGTATCATTGAAATGAAAAAAGCATGACAGTAATGCATTAAAAAAGGGGCTAAAATGAATTAGGCTGAGTATTGCTAAAAATGATGCAGGAGTGTCCCGTACATACATACACCTAACGTACCATTAAGTATATATATGTAGCTTTATTAGTATGTTAAAGTGTTCTATATTGTTGCTACTTTGCAGTGAATAAGCATGATGCAAGCCTTAACAAATAAGAGTAATTTGTTAAATACAAATCTGTACTATACACACTTCAGTAACGTCTTTGTAATCCCCTCCGATTCTTTTCATGTAGACGGTAAAAATCGTGAAAAGCTGATCAAGGACACCAACCAACGGCCTGTCGTTTGAGGTCCATTAATACTGAGTGGCAGGGTGACCGGCCCCCCTGTACGGGTATGGCAGGCGGTCTACATGCGCTATCCGTGATGCAGCTCTGCCTTTCGCCAGAGGCCCTGCCTGCAGTCTTTCCTGGGCTCAGCTCCGGAAAGCCGCCCATATTTTCCAGAGGTTCCCATTCCCCATCACTGCCTCCACAATCCAACAGCGGCATTAAATCATCTTCATGTTAAACCGACGGGGTCCGGCTTGCTCTGCTCCTTCTGCTCCAGACCCATTCGCCCGTGGGACGTACTCTATATCGATGTTGTTTTTATGCTTTCCCTTCCCACGGCTCCAAACAAACAGGAGCAGGAAACAAAAGAGGACCACACCCAGGAATGTGAAGCAACCCATGGCCGTCGATACCAAAATGGTCTTTAGGTCCAGACCGAAAGTCATATTGTACAAGTTAGTCCCGTTGGCTGTAGTGTTGCTGGGGTCAGTGTAGTACTGAGAGGTCCTGTTGGCATAAAGTGACCTATCACTGGTGCCCTGACTTTTCACGGCTAAAGAAGCCGATAGGGTGTCATTCCCCGCGGCGTTGATGGCCATGCAAATGTACACTCCGGTGTCATGCGCTTCGGCGGCCCTGATCTCCAGGGTGCCATTGGCGTAGACTGTAACCCTGCCGTTGTTCCTGCTGGTGACCTGGCGTCGGCGTGGCGTGAACCAGGACACCACGGGCCTGGGGGTTCCGTCGGCACTGCAGTGGAGCCTCGCCGGCTGGCCCTCGTCCACTATGAGTGTCTGCGTCTTGTTCTCCCGGATCTTCGGCTTGGAGCACGTGACGTAGTAGGACAGCAGAGGCTCCTTGACGTCCTGGAGAGGTCTTCCCCGGATCCCCTCTGGAGTGCTACACTCGGGCTGTGTGTCACCGAAGTGCATTGAGTGCCTCTTCTGCAAGATCCACATCAGGCGGCAATCGCATACTAGTGGGTTACTATTGATGAGGAGCACCTCCAGGTTGTCTGGGGCCTGGAATACGCCCCGCTCCAGGGTGTCCAGCCGGTTGTGTGAAACGTTGAGCACCTTGAGCCACCTCATGCCCTGGAAGGCGTGGGGCTCGATGGCGACCAGCTGGGCCCCTGCCAAGTGGAACTCACGGAGGCGCACCAGTTCACGCAACATGCCTCCCTCAATGTGACTGATGCGGTTGAAGGAGAAGTTAAGGAGTGTGAGGTGTGACATATGCCTGAGGGCCTGGTAAGGAAAGGCAGACAGGTTGGTGTTGGTTACGAAGAGTGTGGTGAGGTTAAGACCATGCAGTGTATTGGCGGGGAAGACATCCAGGGAGGGCCAGTTGTCTATCTCTAAATGCCTCAAACGTAAAAGCTTCTTGAAGGAGTAAGGATGAAGGGTACTGATGCTAAGGTAACGCATGTGGAGGCTGATGAGATTGTGAAGGTGGGACAGGGCTTCCGTGGGCACCATTGTCAGGTTGCACCTCTCCAGTGTCAATGTCTCCAGGCTGAGAAGACCACTGAAGGCCCTGTGTGAGATGTAGACCAGGTCATTATCACCTACTTCCAAGGCTCTGAGGTTGTGCAAGTCCTGGAACACATAGTCCAGCAGGATGACAATCTTGTTGTCGCTGATGTCCAGCAAGGTCAGGTTGGAGAGGCCGGTGAAAACGCCAAGAGTGAGGAGTTTGATGCGGTTGCCCTTTAGGCTGAGAGAATGCATGTTTAACAATGTGCTGAAGGCCCCGGGTTCAACATTGCTAATGATGTTACCACTGAGATCGAGTTCCTCCAGGTGGGTGTAGGACAAGAAGTCATCAGGGTTGACCGCTTGCAGCTTGTTCTTGCTGAGATCCAGGAGCCTGGTCTCCATCGGGATACCGTCTGGAATGCTTTGTAGGCGCTTTCGATGGCAGATTACAGACTTGCTCTGGGCGGAGCACTCGCAGCGGGTGGGGCAGCTGAAGGCGGAGCCGACGAAGACGGCCACGAGGGCCAGCCCCAGTAACGGCTGCCAGCATGATACGGCCGTGTGCAGCATGACTTTGTTGATGTACTCTACCATTCTGTCACGACTCTGCAAAGAGAAGAACACAAACAAAGGGCCGTTAATATAAACACATCCTATATGCCTGAAAATGGGGTAGAAAAACTATTTCCACTCTCAGTCACAGGCGAAATAAACATTGGTTTCCTTTCCTCTGGAAGCATTTTGACATTGAAGGCCGTGTCCCACAAAGATCATTTTTATAGAGACTGTATAAATTAATGCGGTAATGTTTCCCTACAGCTGTGCTGAAGCTGGAGTTGGCCCTTCTTTTCAGAATACAAAGCTATCAGATTCTGACAAGTTGCCAACACACATCTGCTCCCTCAACAAACATCACCAATCAAATTCAGAAGGGCTTTTATGTGTAGCCAGCCATATTTCATTTAGAATGACTTAACATCCATCAGCTTATGAATGGGTCACGTTAACCGATATCTTAGCACTAGCCACGATTCTATGAGTAGCTCCTATCCTTGTGCATTGTAGTCTTTGTTAGCCCTATTGTCCTTAGTGGCAACTCGAGGAACAAACTCCTATCAACTGCACACAATGCAGGTCTACGAAAGCCACTCTTTGTTTACGTTGCCCTGAAGAAACACCAAATAGCCCACATTCTTTTAAAATGAGCCGACGCGAGTTTAGCATAATGGAAGATTATTTGGCTGACCTTTTAATTTGGCCATTATGGGCTTTATTGATTTTGCCACCACAAACGCTATATTTGGAAAATAATGAAAGATGTCAATTTTCAAGCAGAGGAAGACAATCAAGCCCCAAAAGATGAGCTGTTCCTGGTACCACAGGCAGCACACGGTGTTGCTAATGTGCAGGAAAATGTAGTTTGAGAGCACAATCCAATGAGGAGAGTGACAGAGATTAAAATGCATTGATCGTCGCAGTGAGACTCAGGAGCTCATAAACAAAGGTGTAGGGGTTAACAAAAAGTCTCCGGCTGAAAATCAATTTCAATGTCAAAATAGTGATGAAAACAAAAGTTGCAGAAATCAAATTAAATCAATCGTTCAACCTGATATAGATGCATTCATGTTTATTAAGATCTGAGGAAGAAGGGGTGAGATCCGAGATCTCACTTTTGGCTTAGCTTGGGCTATGTGTCTTTCTTGGAAGAGGTCTAACTGCATTTGTTTAAGATGGAATGCTTCAAGATGCCTTTCCTCTAAAGATGACTGAGGATTGCCAATGGATAGGCCTTGACACGTTGCAAATACCCCTCCAAACAAGTCTTCCTGGAGGCACTGAACCATTTCTGCAATCAGTTACAAAGCAATAGCGAAATGCCGAAATTTACAGCATTCATGGTTGCTGAATAGGGTGGGTATTATCAACAGGAACTAGAGTAATAAATGCATGATTATCCAACGTTAGATAATATTCAAATTGGCACATTAAGAAACCCTTCGTTTTTAGCATTAATAGGAATGCACCGATCCCACTTTTTCTGTCCTGATAACGATACCGAGGCTTTAATTAAACCAGTGTTTAATTAATAAGCTGTAGGCTTTGCCTCACTGTGTGGAAGAGCCTGTGATCATTCTTTTATGTGTAAGGCGACATCAAGCTTAGCTTAAACACAGCTTTCCTAACTTTGTAAAACAAAGTGTAGCACACGCATGCATAATATATATAATAAGTTATATAAGTTATTTAATGTTAGATATAAATAACGCTTCAGTTCCATTCTCCTTTTCTTCTCCAGAATTTGTTGCAGTCTTTCTCTGCTAGCATTAGCGAGCTCTGTGTACGCCGTATCTTTGGATGTTTGATCAAATCGCTTGTGTCTAATGACGTTTGCTTTACACCTGTCGTCATCCCTTATCTTAAAATATGTCCAAACTGCTGACATCCACCAGTTTGCCAATGCCGCTGTACTCGGCATTTACCCAAACGCTAAATACCTAAATCTGATTGGGCAGCAAAATAAATAAATAGATAACTAAAGGCAAGACAAAATGCCACGGCTTTGAGTTTTAACATAATGTTGCAATTAAGTGGTGTCAGACAATTTCTAAGAGTAAAAGTATAGGAGTATATTAGTGAAGTACCGGCCCGATACCCGATGCTGGTATCGGTATTGGTGCATCACTAATTATTAGTTTTATCAAAAGTTTATTGATAAAATTGTTTGAGTATCCTTACTGAACTTATTCTAAGATTTTCTAGCAAATATAGGTGCAATAAAATACTTTTGGTTTAAAATGATGTTTTTGTTGCCGGGACACATAAAAATCCAAACAACCTGAGAATAGATCAGTCCAGATCATCCTGTCACGGTGTCATAGGATACAGATCTGTGAACAGGCATTTTTGTGGGGTTTTTTTCCCCCGTTGTTATCGTTTCTTGCAGAAAGCCAGAAAATTAGCATCACCCACTGATGCTGTATTGCAGGGTTGTGCACTTTTGGTAAATCCCATAATCCTCTTAATGAGGGGGAATTACCACACTGTGAAAATGTCATAAACAATTCCAAATTTACTACATCAAGTCATGTCTGAATCCATTTTCCCAGACAGACATCTGGATGATTATAATACTGACTTTTGTTCAGATAAGCTGGTACATGGGATAATCCATATTTATGTGATTCTGAACTCACACATACAGCTACTTCAGAAGATCCCCTATCTTAAAAGGCAGCACGCATATTAGCCAGGAGATGCATTAAAAAGACAACTGGCTCAAATTAATTTGCAAGGCTACCATGTCAACATGCAAAAACTGTCAGGTGCTCACCTGCTCTGATTCAGCAACCATTTCATATCATACTTAACTTGAAATATGTACATTAGTAATGATTAAAGACTCCTGCGATCTTTTGGCTGCGCTGGAACTGATACTTACTGTTGTTAACACTTGCAAGATGAATTTGACCACAAGGGGGCAGACCAAGGTTGCCACTTTAGGTCAACCACCAAACCCAGGGACCCTTTAAATTATAAGGAAGGTACATGAGGAAGTACTATTCAAAATCGTAAATGACAAATGGTTGCTTATCTGCTAGACTTCAAGCAGTGTTTCCCAATCCAATCCTCAGGGACCCACAGACAGCCCACATTTTTGCTCCCTCCCAGCTTCCAGTAGGGAGCAAAAGTATGGACTGTCTGGCAAGCAGCTGGGAGGGAGCAAAAACATTGACTGTCTGTGGGTCCCCAAGGACCAGATTGGGGAGCACTGAGCTAGAATATGAACATAACACTACTGGAGTCATTGTTACTTTACCTTTGTAATGGTTCACTTTCTTGTTTCTAGTGACAGCTCTACTCCCTTAGAAGTGCTCATTTGCCTGCTCCGTGACTACACTTTGTGATCGATTAGCAAAGTGAGTAAACAAGACATGGGCCACCTAAACCACACTACAGGTCATAAACATTCACTAATAATTGGTTTATTTACCACCAATCCAAATTCTTGGTGCAGGGACAAACAACTGACCAATCAGTATACCAGAAAAATAATAGAATTTCCTAAACAAGCCTTCAAGGGAGAGAAGAAAAACACTCGTCCATTACAAATGAGCATGGCGCCTTTCACAAATCATATCAAGGACACTTGACAGATACAAGTGTTTTGTTCTGCAGGGATCACAAGCTAGTCTTTCTGCGAGGACGACGCATGCTTTGGCTGTGCTGCTGAGTCCAAGCAGCCGGAGATACTGTGGCCAAAATGATTTGCACTACAGTCAATGTTTGATTCTCCTGGCTTTATGTAAACATGTCCGATGAGGGTTTGGAAATGGCGAGGAAGGAGACGCGGAATAGAATAGAAATAGAAAATCCACTAACATACATGCGGAAAAATTAAAGACAAGAGTCTTGGAAAGGGCTGTATATCTCATGTAAGCATTTTGCCCCACTGTTTTAACGCTCAACCAAGCTACACAAACAACACAATTGCTGTTATGACTTAAATGCAAATAGCAATTGGTTGGGGTCATGCTACAGTGCACAGAAAATGGAAAACCGCTCCCTCCCCACACAGTTCCCAATGATTATTCGCAAGTAATAAGGCAGAAATATTAAGATACAACACAACCGATGAATGGTTATGATTTTAGGGGTATTGTTTTTATTAGAACACATTACTGCACCAGTGTCTTCTAGGTGGATGAGGAGACTTGCATGTGGGGGTTGGGGAGGGTGGCCCACATAATCTGGAGAGCCAAGGTGATTTAAATCTCTTTCTGTGAGACTGAGTCAGCAAGGGAAGTGTTTCACGACACAAGTCTGCAAACTTGCCAGAACGTTACATCACAGAAATGTGGCCTCCTGGTGACCGAGTCGTCTCCTTATGAGCAGTGCAGTCGAGGTTGATTCTCCAAAGAACCTTGAACCTGCGACCTTGGTGAGGGGATGGCAGAATATTACCACCCCCTCTTCCAACCATTAAGCACCACTGCTACTCCCACTATAGGCAGGACGCCCCCCAGTTGCCGCAGAGAAACACTGCACCGACTCTTGACTCAATGGCCAATGACAGCAGAGGGGAGAGTCTCCCAGCATGTACTGCGGGGAGACAGGAACTCAATCACATTACAAAGCCCTTCATGGCAAGGGAAAGGAACAATACTAAACCAGTATACATGCCTTTGATTTTCTGTCATTGAAGTAAACCCATCCATCCATTGTCCAACCTACCTCATCCATATCGGGTCGCGGGGGGTCCAGAGCCTATCCCGGAAGCTACGGGCACGAGGCGGGGAACAACCCAGGATGGGGGGCCAGCCCATCGCAGGGCACACTCACACACCATTCACACCTATGGGCAATCTAGTAAGTCCAATTACCCTCAGTATGTTTTGGACTGTGGGGGGAAAAGCAGAGTCCCCGGAGGAAACCCCACGACGACATGGAGAGAACATGCAAACTCCACACATCATTGAAGTAAATACATTTAATAATAGTAAACTGCAGGAAAAGGGAGCATTAAAGTTAGATTTAAGCCTTGCTCATTGTACAAATGGGGGAGATGATTTGGCTTACTTTCTTTTAGTTGTACATGCTTATATCATAATTGATTTCCCTTCAAAATGGTGATTGTATCCACTGGCTTAATAAAAATCTTATAAGATAGATAATTATCCAGCAGTTGTTCTTATTGGAATGGAAATGCATATTTAAAATGTTTATATTTATCAGTGCTGCTGAGTAATTAGACTCTCGGGGCTCCCGAACCTGTCAAGCACCAAGTCTTCTAGAACGTCTCCTTCCTGATCTCACCGGAGCAGGATCAAGTGTTCAGTTGCCTGTGAGAATCCGCTCACGTGGCAAAGGACATCCGAGCACGTGTGCCATTAACGATGCTGTGGTCTTGGATCTGCGGGGCTCATACGTGACTCCGAATCCACTCGTTCGCGGAGTAGAATAAAATGAAGACGCAGCAGAACAGAATACAAAAAACGGGAACGTCGGAGAGGATCTGGATTCCAACAAGCATTCACATCAGTAGGTTAATGGGAAAGTCAATGTGATATCCTGCTTTGGCAGTCTTCTGCAGAGACGTGCGGTGCTTCTCTTTGGGGGGAGCCACATGAAACCCTGCATCACTATTCCACGTGCGGAAGGTTTTCAGCTATTTTAGTCTAATATTTACGCACTTGGGATATATGGGGTGTGACACCTCATCACAGCGACACACAAACGTCCCGCTAAGCTCACCTAACCCAGGGACGGGTCTATCAAGTTCGGCGTCACCAGCTGGCACCTCCAGCTGGCACCATGAGAACGCTATCCAGACGAGGCTGAATAGATAATGACCCTGCAGTAGTCAGCCTGGGAATCAGGAACATCCGTGGGAAATAGATGGACCACACTGTGTGCCACCCAAGCCAGAAGGTCCCTATCCACAGGTCTGTACCCAATCCCGTGGGCTCACGTATATAAAAACATCGCTGCAAGGATTTGCGGGAATTGGTGGCGTTGCACCTGCGATCCAGCGTTAAAGTTCACAGGCAGACCTGGTAAGACCGGTATTTGTGCTGTGTTTGTCTGGGGGCCTCCAAGGCCATCCTGCCCAGCGGCTGCCCCCATCCACAGCTTAGCAGGTGCTCCCCCCCCCCCCTTGTTGACGAAGTGCAGCCAACCTGCCGGGTCCAATAAAGGCCCCGTGCACCATCGCAGCCGCGGGTAGTGAAACACACGGACGCGGATCGACTCATAACCCCAAGGTTAATGGCTTATGTCCCAGCAGGAGCTCTGATGTAATAGCCTTAATTAAGGCACTTAACCAGAACAGCTTCAATAAAAATATCCCGCAGTATAAAGAACTTTAAGAGACCGAACGTGAAATCTCCAGCATAATGTAAATGCTCAGAGTGATACACGAGGAAAAGCCAGAACTCATATCACACTCGTTCATCACAATCTGCTCATTTGCAATTTAAATAAGCGTCCTTCGACCAAAAGGAAGCTGCTCTGCTAGATATCCAGCCACAGACACAGACAGGAATATATCGTAGTCACGGTGCTGGAAGTATTCAGGTGGTGAAGTTCTAAAACCCGCGTGAGTCCATATTTGAAGAGACTCAGCTGGACTGGATTAAAATGAAAAAAAACAAAAAAAAAAAACATAAAATCAAGTTCTGTAACCTTTCCATTTTAGTGACTTATATGTGCTATTGTGCTCCAGTGTTCCCATAATTCATGTCTTGAAGCTACCTACCAATCTAGTACTTGACTTTACTATCCACTACCTTGGCTATATTCTCCAGCACTGGAAAGGCAATTACCTAACTCCATATTTTATCCTAAGTGTGGGAGCACAAGGGAAGTGAGCAATTTACAGTGGGATGTTCCAGCTCTGGACCCCATGGAACCGTGAATTATATCTTTATATGTCTATGTATACCCTAGAACAGTGAGTTCCTGTATAGTGTACCTGGATGCCTGTTTCTGTGGACTCAATATATTATTTACAGAGAAGAGTGGTGACATGGAGGTTGTCAATAACGTATCTTGAAGACTTCTGAAGCAGACATATATAATTTAAATTGTCGCGGAGAAGTGCCACATATGTTTGAAGCAGGATTTCAGATCCTTATACAATGACCTATTGCATATATGAGCCCAACAGCGCCACATTGCTAATTATTAATTTTTGTGACTACTGAATTGTTCAGCTGTACAAAGAACTGGGAATCACTGTAATGAATAATTAAAAATAATTATAAAAAAAACAAACAGAAATAAGAATGAAAACCTGGAAAAAAATAATATGTATAATATATGTATATAATATTTAATGCAAAATATGAGAATGCATTGGGTGAAAAAAATTCTGGGGGGTTTTACATATCTGAATTCGCTGTGGCAGAGTAATTTCACTATGTATAGTATAGGCCCCATACTCTTGACATTGATTCTGTACTCCCTATTTGAAGTATTTTAAAGTGAAAGTGAAAATGAAAGGTCCTATGTTCATATGTATTAAAAAAACAGTGGTTGTGGAGGGGGTGCTGTCGTAACCACTTAAAGATGAAAGGGTCCTGTGGCCACCCAATCAGGTGGACCCCAAGCAACTACCTTCATGGTTTCCATGACGATGTAGAAGTACGCCTGCGGCTGTGACACTGTCTTCGAGAATTCAAATACCAGCATTTTCTCAGCAGTTTATTGGACAGGGTGAAAAACTTACATCACAGTGACAGCTGAGAGGAAAGCCAGCTCTCCAGGTTCAGCACTGTCGGTCTGACAGTTCTTGGAAAAACATCCGGAGTTAAGAAGCTCTGGGAGGCTGTCTATAACCGGGCCGATGTAATCGTTCTGGACACCCTCTGCATATCGGGCCCTTCTCTCTCCCGCCTACACTCGCCTTTGTCCCAGAGTCTCTGGAGCTACGCTTCATTTGCAATGATTTGCATCATGATGAGTTGGCGGATGGCGATGCGGGTTCACTTAGAGAATGGCGATGAATCTGCGCCACGCGGTCGATTCAGTTAGGAAGTTATCGTTCGCAAAAACGGTGCTGTCTTTTCAGCTATTTACCTCGGCATCCCCGAGTACCGCAAAGTGAATTGAGTAAATGTGATCAGATAAAAGCAAGTGGCCAAAGCTCTGCGCCCTCATCTGGGTCACGGTTCTTAATCATCATTATTGGCTGCAGAGGATAAGTATGATGCATTACAACTGTCACGCAGGCATTCACGTTATTACTGAGTTTATTATAAGTATCTTTATTTTTCTTATGGCGCTGCTCGGTGATCCTGGCGCTATACGAATTTCGATGCCGCTGGTCAAAATTCTGAATTAAATGCAGACCACAGTCTTATAAAAGTAATGTTGCAAAGAATGTGCACAGAATGTGACTGGCAGAAAATTAACCAAAAATTAACCTATACTTAACCTACAAATAAGAGATAAAATTGTTCATAATTCACAGTATAATATATTAACGATAACTAGTGCAGTATCCACACAGCCTCCAGGTTACGAAAGAAATCCTTTCCCTAAGTCTGCCAAAAATAACGCTATAATTAATAATAATAATTACACAGTAATAACAATGTAACAATGTGTAGTCTGTGCTGTACCTCAAGCTGACGACCAAAGGAGTGCATGCATTTGTTACAAAACATTTTATTCCACTCAAATTTTTTATAGATTTTAAGTAATTTTCAATAATAGGCTTTATGGCAGTCCGTTCATAAGTACGAGTCGTCTGTAAGTCGAACATTCTTAACCTGAGGATTGCCTATATAAATAATTACATTGTAAAAAATAAATGGCCAGAGTACCATTATTTTTGTATAAAGTATGTGATGTTAAAAACTCTCTAATGGCTTCTCTAGACCCCAAATGATGCAAAGTGATTCATGTGACCAAATAAACAAGCCTAAGCCAAACTACTTTAATCGTCAAAATACTTTACCATAAAGCGTGTGCGAGATCACATAGTATTTGCAATGGAACACTAAAATACTACAAAAACAAAGAGCATAAACTTAATGGCAACGTTTGGCGGCAGCTAACCGGCGCGGGACCCAAAGACCCGCCTTCAGCCTTGCTTCCAATCGGGACCCGGAGACCCGCCTTCAGACTTGCTTCCAATCGGGACCCGGAGACCCGCCTTCAGCCTTGCTTCCAATCGAGACCCGGAGACCCGCCTTCAGCCTTGCTTCCAATCAGCCGCTTGTCTCAGGCTGCCATCAGCGCAAACAAGGACTGATAACCACTCCGCTGTACGCTGTAAGGACCTCTGCTAGCTAACCTGATAAATCCATGTATTACAATGCTTGGAGGCGGCCAAATGCCATGTTTATTGTTGCGGGGGGGGGGGGGATAGAGACGATCACAGTCCTTTAAACACGGCTCGCTATCTCCCCGGACAGGTGTCGTTCGAAGCCGAGCGATGGAGCAAATCATGACTGATGAGGCAGGAGTCAAAACGAGGGCCCGGTTTGCGGCGGATCGGGCCCTGATTAAGAGGCCTTAGCAGCGAATCGTTTATCAGCGGCCTTAATTAAATGCAGCTGTCCTGCTTCCTGATTGGAATGGATGAGGATTTGCAGATGTAGATAACAGCTCTATGGCACAATAAGGCAGCAAAGGCCCGCATCTGTGGACCTTTCATGGGGGTGGGGGCTGGCAGTAGTTTCCCAGCAAGGCATCGCCGCTGGATTAGGCCGCAGCTCTGAGGATGGCGGCTTTTTCCGTCAATAATTACCGCTGCTCCTTAAAGGCTTATATAATCCAAGCCATCTGAGTGGTGGACGCTTGAAAATACTGTGGTCTGGAAAAAAAAATGCTTTAACGAAGCAAGGGTCAAGTGGCAGTATGATATTTTTCTGCTGGGGTTCCGGAAGCTGTGTGGCACAGTACACGCTACGCCAAAGAAGCAAAAACGGCTACAACCACCCACATCGGTTAGAGAATGCCTCCGAATTTTCCAGGTTTTAAGAAAAACGGCATGTAAATGGAGCTCAGTGATGCTCGTCTGTGCGAGGGAAGGCCGGCATTATATGCCTTTTTTACAGCTAAATAGGAGATATCCCCGTTTTAGGGACCCTCTGAGAAATAAGTGCACACGTTATCCGCTCCCTGTCCTGGTTCATAAAAGCAAAAGGGCAACAAAAAAAGCCACCCTCGGTACATTTTGCTCCTAAAAACGTCCGACTCCCCAAGGGGTTGTTACCCCGTGTTTCCGTGGGGTTGTCTGGGGTAGAAGTATGGGACATAACGGTGAGTTTGTGCTCCCATTCTTCAGTGCTATCGCAGAAATCCTATGCTTACCACTATTTTTACTATTCCTCAGCAGTGAATCAAAGCTCACGGGGATGGTGCCATACACACGGTGATCAGCAGTTCACATGAAGCCCGTATTCTGGTACGGCTCTAGGCCACGCCCTCCCTTTGAAGAGCTGTCAGACAGATGGCGCTGTAATATCTCCAAGGGCCTGCTGGAGGTCATGGCCCTCTGCCTTTCTTGTCTATCTTCAGACCAAGCACGGTGAACCTTGTCCCTCCAGACAGCACTGAAATATGTCTTCCGTGCTCAGCCGGGCGAGGCAGGGCTACATCCCAAAGATCAGTCTAACACGCGGCCGGTTTAGATGATCCCCGTAAGAAACCACCGCCAACAGAAAATGATCTTTCCGCGGCGAAACAACAAATTGCCGAGATGTCACGCTGTGGCCTTGAGTGACTTTCCCAAAGGCGGGGAGGAAAGTCATAAAATATACATCACTGCGGTTGTATTCTCACCACTGGCAGCTGGTTCTTAGGTTCTGTAATCCACCACGTCCATAAGCGGCGAAAATGAAGGAGATGGGCGTCATAAATAATTAATGCGTTCTAAGACATTAATAAGTGGTAGAAGGATTTGGGGTCTTCTGAAAACAGAGTTTGGGGAGGATTAGCTATGACTGGTCGCTGCATCATTCAACATACTCAACTTGGAGCAGCCGGAGACCAGGGACAAAAGACGAAAGCACAGGTGCAGCATCAGTACAAACTAAATTTGCGCACGTTTTATGTGTCGCCATTAAGCCTAGCCATTTTCTGAGCTGCCGACCGAGCCGCTAGTTGACACGTCCGTTTGATGGAAGAGCTCCCTGCAACCTACCCTGAGTGTGACCTTCATAGGCCCTGCCTAGGGATTCCCGCAATGCACGTCTTCCTCACAGATGCTTCCACCTCAGGCCTGAGTCTTCAGTTGCCAGTAATATCAAAAGGCATTTTTAATACAAAGGAAAAAAAAAGAGAGATGATAAATGCCTATCATGGATTTTTTTCAATGTGGCCCAAACAGTCTGCAAAGCTTCTGGGATAGAATCTGGTCCCTAGTGATGTAGCAGTGAAAAAAGTGGGTCTGGGAAGTAGATGAATGGATGGATGGATGGTCCTAGCGGTACACATTTCAGAATCCTCAGTAATGGTCTCCTGACACCTTGCCGCCACTTACTTCCTGTTCATTTACATGATTGAGACTCCTCCCAGTCACAGGCAAAATCAATAATAAATTAGCTACGTGTCCCTTCCACTCCTCGCCGTGACACATCGAGCTTAATTCACCATCAAGTCAGGTACACAACTGTGCTCGTGAGAATATTGTCGGGCAGATGTGTAGCAATAATGTAATGTCCACTGGCTGAGCAGATAAACAATATGCTTTCTCAGACTTTGTTTTAGTGCATGCCCTGTGATGGACTGGCACCCCGCCCTGGCTTATGTCCTACTCTGCACCTGGAGCTTTTGGGATAGGCACCAAACCCCCTGATCCTGAATGGGAAAGGTGGGTATAAAAAATGGAAGGATGGATGGATAATTTGATTTACTCCAAATCATGAAACCAAAGATGACTTTTAAACAAATATGTGCAAACTGCTCACATAAGCATGTGTGATCAAAAATGATCGACCAGTAAGTTTTCAGTTAATTAATACAATCCCCTTAAAAATGCTGTATCCAGTCTAAAAGATTCTATTGCACTCCATAAACCATAAGCACTTATTTGTGAGTGAACTATATTTGTACCATAATAATTCAACGCAATATACTGGCAAGCAAATGAATAAAAACAAAAAATGAAGATGCTCAGTCTTATCATAGTTCCGTATAATATCTGACAAATGCTCCCTTGTAAAACCTTTGGCCAGTATTGGGTCGTTTGCCAGACCTTGTCACAATGAGGATGTGGCTCTAGGGTCTCCCTGTGTATAACCTGGATTTTCTCCAGGGTGCCCCCCCCCCCACGTAGCACCCTCGGCAAGTTTCACCGCCGGCACCCCCCAAGTCGCACCCCCCAAGGCACTGCCTCAGTAGACGACGCCATAGGAGGCCACCTATGGGGCAGTGGTGGTGTAATGGTTAGGGATGAAACTGTGTAATCGAAGGGTCATAGGTTTGAGTCCCCGACCTGCAAATACCACTGAAGTACCCTGAGCAAGATTCCACCCCCAAGCACTGCTCCCCAGGTGCTGAAATAGCTGCCCACCGCTGCATCACAATGTTAAATGCAGAGGACACAGTTCATTGTTGTGTGCTCTGGTGTGCCAACAATGACAGTTATTCTCCTTTCCTTTCCTATGAGGTCTAATAGGTTTACTAGCCCTGACCACAACAGAGAGGTAGGCCTGCATGCGGCCTGTCAAGACCGAACGCAAACACCAATCCCAGAAGAGTTAATGGCTGCCTTTTATTATCATTCGATCATCTCCTGTTTCCAGCCTTCTGTTGGAGGTGAAAATTCGGGGCTATTCTCTCCAGGATAACTTTATAGGAAAGTTATTAAATCATTATTTTATTTTAATAAGCCTGATACCTGTTAATGATGCTAGCCTGAAGGAAGAATAATTAACTGGCAGGTTAAAGGACTACCAGGGTGTGCAATTAACACACTGTTTTACAGGGCTTTAGGTGCTAATAAGCAGGACTGGTAATGAGAAATAGAATGGGTGTTATACATTATTGAAAGTAGGATTTAAAATTACGCGACGTTTCATGGACTGGCTGGAATGCACTGGAGTTGCTTTGCCGCACACCCGAAGACCCACAGCAGGGTTGTGTTGGGGAAGGAGGTCACATGATCGCAGGCTGGACCCCGCTCAAACCCGTGGGGGGGTGGGTGTTACCTGCATCTAAGGACACCACCCACACACTTGGGGTCACTAAGGATGGATGACTCCAGATATAACCCTCTAAATCCCACTGTCTGCTACTCCTAAAAGATCAGGGTCAGAATATTATTGAGAAGCAACTGTTGTACTTCCTTAAAAACAGAAGGGAATAGTAGAATAGTCATCCTCAGTAAAACTGGGTCATCCTCTCGGGTCCCATCTTATCTCAATGACAGACACTAGCACACATGTAACACGCATGTATATATGGCATGCTATGGTGGAAATGCGTGGTCTGCATAATCTGCATAATCCCATAGTCCCATAATCCCCTGGAGCATTCGGGTTTAAAAAAAAAAAGCTTATGAAATCTGTCCTGGGAATAAACTTCTCAAGAATTATTATAGCCACTTTTTTTATTTGAGTATCAGTGGGAAAAGCTTTAAATTTCCCTGAGTAATTCAAATGCCCAGTTGGTTAGAACATATTGATAAATAATGCTGTTTCCTTTCCAGACAGAGTAGCAGGAAGAGAGGGTAAGGACAGAGCAGAGAATGTGCAAGCCCCGCCCCTCTCAGGCAAAACGGCCCCTGAGAAATTAAACACTGTTAACTAGAGATTAGCTGTGATACGGATATCACTTGTAAAACGGAAGAGGGGCCGCGATCATACATCTGGGACTGTTTTCTTAGAGTGTCTATAAATCCTTATTTAAAATCCTAATCCTATGAAAAACAGCTTCATAAAACCGACTGACTGTGTTACTGAGGACGGTGGCAGTATTCTGCTGAAAGTGTAATCGGCCGGAAAGCCGTCGTAAGTAGATAAACGCCATGTTAACGTAAGCGAGGCTGCCTGTGTGGGGTATTATTAATAACAGTATTTATTATTATTAGGACACTCACTTCTTCATTATGTTAACTCCCCACTATGCATTCTCTCCATTGTCTATTCATACGTAAATGGAAATGAAATTGTGATGTCCTAAAGCCAGAGAAGCTATGGTAAGCTGGATGATAAAATAATTACAGTATTCAAAGTATTCAACTTGCCCCTAGTATAAGCAATCAATCAGGTCACCAAAAATTCAGTACAATAGCCATATGGTAATATGCAACAGATAGGCAACAGAGTAACTGATGAATTACTAATTATGGATGCGATTAAGAGCCTAAATGGTCGTGGTCAGGAGGAAAGTGCTTCACTGAAATTCCGGGGTTGCCGCATCAAACAGGAAGCATCTAGCAAGAAAATGTGAAAGGTTCCAACCGCGGTTTCAAACTGCTTCCTGTGATGTTTGATCACAGCAGGAGCAGGTTTGCGGAGTAAACAGGACCGGCGTGATTAATCGAGTAGGAGTGTGCATCTGGGGATGCCTAGCAGAAGAGCCTGAAGTACGGATGGGTTATCGGTCAGTCCACACCACTTAGAATGAAATCCAGCACGCTGACCCTAACCTGACCTCCTCTGAACAGCGAGGGTGCTGTTTGGGGAGAGAATTTCTACGTCTTTAGCCATGGCCATGCAAGCCACTTGGAGAACTTCAGCAAAGGAAACAGCGGGTATCACTGCGTTATGTCTGTAATGACATATGTAATTGGGGGAGGGCTCTTTTAAGACCCCTCATGTGAATGATGGTCATCTCAGGCCAGAGCGCTCCCAGCGGAATTGTCCGCGGGCGCTGACCGTGACCGGGACATTACAGACAGATGCTCCATCTCTCATTAACAGGACCAAATAGCCAGGGAGACTCAGATTAACAAGCTACACGGCCAGGGATAGCTGCGCATTCATCTCTTGTTTAGCGAAGGCGGGTTACGGAGACCCACCGACCAATCAGAGCTCGTGGGCGTGTAGTTGCCCTCTTGGCGTGACTATACAGTAGTGCCACCCTGTTTGGTAACGGCTGTGCTCTGGGCCTGTCAGATCCACAGCATTTCCTATCAGGCGGCACTGCCAGGCAGGACACTTAGCAAAATGAAAATGAATGGCTGCCACCTGCCTTTTACATCCAGGCGCAATAGAGGGAACATGGGGTCAGCAGCACTGATTCAGAGGGACTTATGTCATTCACACAGCTCCCATAATCCACCTCTGAAGTGACTGGAGCCAATCGGTATGTACAGCTGTGAACAGCCAGGACTGCATCAACATGCTCTCCAGCTAAAAACGGATAAAAACTCCTTCCAGCCACAAAAAAAGGTTAAAAATCAACCAGCTTCAGGCGTTTATAGATTCAAAAGGGATGGAATACGGAGAATTTGCATTTTATCAGGTGATATAGGATAATTTATAGGATAATTTAAGCAAAAGTAATCAGTAATATTTGCCTTGCAAGTAAGCACTGTACAATGATGACTAAACATCTCAGATTCAGGGTTTAATTAACATGGATATGCTTCATATGTCAGCCTGGTTAAAGAAACGGTCTGGTTATTACTTTTGACAGTCCATTGGCTTGAAGAAACAGCGATTAGTACTTTGTACATGAAATATAAAATGTGATTAAAAGTCAGATTTGATTAGGGCTAAGAAAATTATGACATATCTATGCATCTCTATAAGTGTTCAATAACATACTTGATGTACATACAATCGGAGAGTGAACTTAAATCATAACCATAATGTGTCTTACAGGCTTAAATCATCTCATCAGTTTTCAGAAGGTCAGGCCCAAAGGGAACATCCCACATCAGGCCAGTCACTCTCGTCCAGGCTGCACACTGACTCGTGGAGAGGGATGATGAATCCAAGGCAGATCCTTGCAGATTTCCCTGCTCAAACACATCTTAATCAACTAATTAACAGGTTTAATGGGTTTAATGTCTGAGCAGGGAAATCCACAAACTGTGGTGGATTCTGGCCCTCTAGGGCTGGAGTCATAGAGCATGTGAAAGTATTGTAAACTTTTCACTGGCATGCATGATACAGAACATTAGCATATATCAGAACTGTTCTGAAATCAGCATCTAGGCCCATTGACACTGAGTGGCAAGACCTGCTAATTCCCCAAGTACAGTGATGTGTTCTGAACATCAGCCATCAGGTATGGTGTCCTAACCATTAAAGCCCACACTAATCTAGTTATCAGCAGACCACATTAACAAGCTTAACATGCGTGGTATACAATTTACAGAACACAGATCACAGTAATACAAACAGCAGTAACCTGCAATAACCAGATATTGTCTTATAAATCGTAAACCAGATAAAATCTGGTTTGAACAGTTAACAAAGGAGGGTAATTTTGGCCCACTGAGTTAAAGTCCAAATAGGGATTTTGTTTCAACCGACCAGTTATAAAGAGTCGCAGTCACCAAGCAACTTTTACTCACTGGACCTGAACTCCTCACTTCAAACAGTTAATCACTTGATAAAAACAGTCACCCACACCTGAACGTCCCAGACTTGTTAGCCAGCACCCGTACTATCAAAGTACCATTACAAGTCCACTTATGTCTCCAAGCATTACCATCTGGCCTGCAAACGCACATCCCACATGCGGCTGTAGCAGCACAGCCCTGCCAGGTGCCCACCTCTCCATGCCGTGCCCTGGGGCTTCCCCACATTCCTGCACATCGTCCAAGCGCTTCGAGCTCCATGCATGTCCAGCACTGCAGCTCAGCATCCCCTCCCAGCGCGGCTAAACAGCATTTCCCGCATACATTTCCACCTCCTCTGTCTCCCTTCCTCTCCTCCTCCCTCTCTCTGCTGTGCACACGACAGAAAGCTGACCTATGGCTTGACCCCAGATGTCATTATAAGCCATTAAAATGTACACATTCTGAAAGAAGCGGCCGCTATCATGTGGCCATCTCTAACCAATCAGGCGACCGGTCACCCGCGGCCCCTTCTTTATGATTGTCTATTTTCAGGCACATCAGCTGGTGCCTGGCTCAATTGAGAATCCTTTTGGGGTCATTTACTTTTAATGAAGCCCTCCTGTTCCATCTTCGGTTTCTCCTAGGTCTGTCCCCCACAGCCCATTTCCTGTAAAACAAACCACCACCAACATCCAGCTCTCAGCCAGCTCTGGGCTGTAGACCTTGGGTGTTTTAGACTCCACCTGCCTATGAAATCTTCACAAAACAGTTCCAAGCACATGCATGAATAGTATATTGAGTATATATCAATTTCCCCACGGGGATGAGTAAAGTATTATTATTATTATTATATACCTCCACTGGTAACCCAGACATAATGTGATTTAGTGGTGAAAAAATTAGAAGAGTTAATTATAATAACTGTTCTCCAAATAATATTTGCAGAGATTTTATTTAAGCATGAATGTTTAGCTGTGTGGATCACTGTTATGAACCTTAAGATGTCATTACATAATGACCCCTTATCTCTGTATGTTAATTGATAATTTACTAAATGACAAAGTAATTTACTAAATGATATACGCAGTAAAATGATAATTTAAAAATGAACCTAAAAAGACACAAAAGGACAGAAATGAAAAACTAGTTCTTCTTGTGTTTTCACTGGTTTATATAAGTGACGGTTACTGATGACGTCGTGATGAAGCCACGCATTAGGACTACAGCAGAGTCATTGATGATGTAAACACAAATGAGCAAACAGGCAAATTACCATGTTTTATTCCCTTGCTCTCCATATACAAATGTTGGTAGGCCAGCATAACGAGAAATGATCATGGACAAGAAAATGCCGACCGAAGCTGTGTAATGCTGCTTCGGTGAGGGAGCAATATTATTCTTAGGCTTAGATTTCTATACTGCATTAAGACTAATGAGGCATTTCAGATCATAAAATCTGTGAAGCAGTAACGTGCCATAATGATGTATCAACACCAACAAAGACAGGCACGTAGACCGGGTTTTTTCAGTTTATGGTTTTTGTTGAGGAAAAGACGTTAACAGAGCTTTTCCCCCTGTCTGTAATGTTCCTCTTATCTTTCCACCTACAGTAAAAGGCTCAGAACAAATCACGCCTCTCATCTGCGGTTATTAGAGTGATTAATTATTATGTTGTTCCGCCTGTTTCTGCATAATTTTCTCTCCAGTCGCCTGGCTCTCTAGCGCTGAGCTTTCCATTTCTTTGTTTCATGCTAATTTCTTTTTCATGTTAACCTTTCTCATGTCATGATGCTAAGGGTTTGCACAATCGGCATAATTATACACCAATATAAATAGCGGCATCAGAGCACATGACTCTGATCTGTCAGCACCGGCCAATCATAACCTGCTTTATACCCTCGCCCTATCCTTACTGAAAAAGCAAGGGAAAGTTCTGGGGTGGAGCCAGTGGCGATAGAAGCTCATGTGGTGCCCAGGGTGAGCATCATCACCATCAACTTCCCAGCCCAGGCTGGAGATCAACACATCAACACGATGATGTCACGAAGGCACCAAGCCAACAGAAGACTTTTATAAAGGTTTTATAAAACCTTAACATAAACTGGTGTCGGGAACCTTTATAAACAAGTTAATGGAAAACCTTTGACAACTCAACTCATAATAAAACCCAAAGCTAAATAAACTTGGCACTTAACACAAAAGCCTACTTATTAGAGTCACTTTATTTAAAGCCCAGCAAGGAAATCAGCCTGAAATTGGCCATCTGGGTTTGGATACCTGTGGTGTGGTTTTTAATCCCTAACTCTTCCTCTGCCCTCTGCATCTACCGGGGCTGGTGACTGATTACCATGGGAACTGAACACATCACATAAACCAGCCCTGTTCCACTGTTATTTGTACTCGCTCTGAAGAAATCTCTGTTTTTGTGAATGCCTCCATTTATTTTGCCCATGTTATACTTGCATATGTTATTAAATTTCAGACAAAATGCAAAAACTCATGAAATATTACTTTCCGCAAAACATTTCAGAACGATCATTGTTTTTCTTTATTATGCCAGGTTCGATTTTGCCAGTAATGCACCACAGTAGCAAGGAACAGATTAGAAATTTCAAAAGGTTTACATCCGTAGTCCTCATTGTTTTGCCCACATTGTTACATTTCCTTCATTTAGTGGAACTGAATGCTTACGTATCACATAAGAAAGTCATTTCACGGCCATAAAATCCTTGGAATTCGAAGAAAATGACTCGGGCTATGCAAATCACCGCGTTAGGCCACAAAAAGAAATGAGAAAAACAGGTGGAAATAAAGTAAAACGAATACAAATATCATTATTAACTGAAGCTGCATCAAGCCGTGAAGTCGTGTGGTACCGCAACATAGAATTTCCAACAATTTTCCTCATTGTTTTTTAATGCTGAATTCTGGTGTCTCTTTCTGTAGGAGGTAGCGGTACACAAGTGAGAGGGAATCAGCGACTCGACAGACAGAAACCCACCACGCAAACTGGCAGGAAAAAAAAAAATCAAAGCTCTAAGCTACAGGCACATGAATGTCGTGGGAGGTGATGGGGGGACATTCAGATGACAGGTGCCAGCGTGCTGAATCACATCAGGCCGTGAACGACAATCGGGCAGGAATTCAAGGCTTAATTAGCCTGCTGTTTGCTCCTTAAGCTCAGCGCACTTCATTAAAACTCAATTAAAACATTCACAGGAATTGGCCTGCTGTGATTGTATCACCAATTCGAATCTGGCCTAGCGATGCTCGGGCAAAACAGACTTCCTAAATTCTTGCAATTCGATGTTCTGCCCTTTGGGTTAAATTAGGTGACCTATTCTACTATGATGTACCCCTGACATTTCCAGATATGTTCTGTGTCAAGCGATGTCACGCATCCCACGGAAAAACTAACCGACTTGAGCGAGGTGTGACTCACACACGCATCGCTTTCGGCACGGATGTGCGTTCGGATTTTGCATCCCGATCGGTGCATGCATCAGAACTCCCTACATTTCTGATGGAGACATGTCAGACAGACATTTCATTTGCGTACCTGTTAGCATTTTGAACTGATGTGGATGCCCTATGCAGCATTGCACTCACGCAGGGAGATTGCTGCATCGGAAAAGAAGACTACTCTTCAGCCACTGGTGTTTTTAGATTTGGGGGCACCAATCCCTGCCTGAAGAACACATTCAAAAGGTATTCATGATCCGAGATCACGACGAATCCAAGAAAAAAAAGGCCCCCAAACTGCAGCCACCCCTGGCTTTCTGGTCTCTTTGGATCACAGATGAAGCCTACAAAGCTTTAATATCAAGTCTGGAGCAGGAGGGCTGAAGGGCAGGGAAGAAAAGTGGTAAGAACATAGCTTTGGATTATTCCAATTTACTATTTGGGAAACCAGTCAAACCAGAGCTAGAGGGTTTCCAAACACAAAAACCACAGCTTGATCTGGGCAGCAGTGATCTGCTCAAGACTCAGTAACTGGGGAATGGAGACACCAGACTTAAATAACCCCCCCCCCAGGCAGGCGTAATAGTTAGTTGACTAAGTGCAGACACCGCCCTCCCTGATCCGCAGTGGATTGGCGAGGGACACGCAGTGTGATCCTGACACCTACTACTTCTTGCCACCTGTACAACAATGTGATGTACATGACGTACATGTTTCTTCTGACTGAATCCCAAGGCAGATGAACAACTTCACCTTACGCACATGTTTTACAATTCTGTTTTAAGGATTCTGTTTAATGAAATACTAGCTGTGATTGAATCGTTTTTTTTTTTTTTGTGGATTTAATGGGCCAGTTTTCATCTTTGCTACCTTCCAGCATAGTTGTCAGACCTATTTTCAACAAACCTGCTATGTTACCGAAAGAGTCACCGTAATCTGCACCGAAAAAATTATCAGGAGAAACATGCATTAACTGGGCTGTAGGAGACTGAAAAACAGAGATTCAAACAAAAAAATCGAATAAGTAAATTGTAGCTGGAAAGAGCGGTTTCATATCACATGCGGCCTCTGATCGACCCCCTCCATTGCACATGGCAGTGCTGAATGTGCCAAGATTTCGGGAGATTTCGGGGAGATTTATCACCAACTGCGGGACAGCTGCTCCGCTTATGCAGCTCAGCCGCTACTCGTCAAATGTCCTCTCTCTGAAATACTCATAGAGACACAAAACAAAAGACATGCACAGAAACACTACTAATGCATTAAATAAGTGGGACTTGAGGCTAAGGGGACATTTAACCATTTTTAGCAAAATTGAACATTGAAAACGAATGCTTAAATTGAGAGAAGGTAATGAATCAGTGGTAATGAACTCTGCTCCCATTAACTGAGAGCGCTGGCGTGTTAGCAGATGAAAGCCTTACTGAACATGACACCACGTGTCGCACCCATGTCGCTCGAGACTTAATTAAAACGGAAAGGCGTGGGCTCGAGATCCTGTGGTCCCATCCCAAATGTCGCCTGTTCACCTTTGTAGTTTCAAGGAAGAATCTGTGGAATCTTTTTTATTTGGCTTTTGCCTCTTACCGATTTGGTTCTGGTTTCCCTTCGGCTGCACCAGGCATCCGCACTTCCTGCACACATCCTTCCAGAACCTTCTGTCCAGTAAATGGCCCCAACTCACTAAAGTTACCGGCTTCCTGCTTCGTTCTGCCCAATGGACTCAGGGACCACAGGAAGCTCAGGAACCCAGTCGTATGGGAGGCATGGCCCAGTTCAGTTCGGGATATTCTGTATCTGTTTCTCCCCCGATCTTATGCGGTAAAATGTGTTTCAGTGACACCCCTGAATCCTATCCTGACAGCGTGCTCTTAAGAGGCAAATACATCCACTGTCTACTTCCCTGACCTAAATGTCAACTAACGATCCTGCGGCTTTTCTTGTGAGACATCTTGACACAAAGGAAAAGGGAGACAAACCTGGGTAGCATGAGCTGCATTATAAAGAGGCATCTCTCTCTCTCTGCCATTCCTACAGGGGGTTCTGGAGACCATACCGGCAGTCAGTTTTGGGTGTCAATTTACTGTAGTAAATTGTAGTGTACGAGTAGTACACGTAAGTAAATATCTCAGCCACATAAGCACCAATAGCACCAATCACATAACTGCATCTCAGATGTACTCAATCAAGCAAAAAAGGTGTGACGTATGTAACAGATGACCAGCCACAAGTAAGGCTAGCATGGGAAAGAAAGTGGCATAAAGGGAAGTGAAAGGAAATGACCCAAAGGATACAACAAAATAATGTCTGGCCCATAAAGCAACATTCCCCCCTGAAAAATAGATGGGATATGTCTGTCTCCTGCGTGTAGGTCTGAAAGCATCCTCTCAGCTGGACGCGGGACATTTTCGCCGTGTGACAGATGGGGCTGGCTGTTGGAGGGGGTGGGGGGGGGGGGGGCACAGGTGGGACTGACTCTGTGCTTATACCAGAAAGCCCACCCCACCCCATTGACGTCTTTTTTCCGGAGGGGGCCGGGTAACCTGCTCTGTCCATCTTGACCACAAGCCGTCAAGGGGCCACCTGAGTTGGACCGGGGACTCGTGGAAAGTTCCGATCCCCGACACCGGCCAATCCTGCTGGCCGCATTCCCTGCCCTGCGGCAAAATTTGGAAAAGAACCCGCCCCATAGCTCACTCGTGTAAGAATGTAAAGCACCAGGGGGCTCATGCAGCCTCTGACACAATGTAAAAGATCGAGAGAGAGCTTCATGGTAACAATGCCAATCGGTGCAAGTGTACACATCAAGGAACCCTGACACATCCAGTAAAATATATAAAAATAAATTTAAAAATGCATTACTCACAAATAAACACTATTTATAAACACCATAAACACTAATAAATCTACACTATTTATGTTGCTTTACTATATAATGTAGTCATGTTCCAAAAGTAACACCCATACAGAAAAAAAATTACTCATGAACACATAATGTGACATGCTAGTTGTGATAATTCACTGCGATGAAGGAGGGTTAGGGTTAGGGGTGTGGGACTTGTACCTATGTACCAATGTTTTTGCATTTCCTTAAACGACCACAGAAAGAGAATCATTATTGTAAATGATCCATTTGTCTTCCATCTCAAAAGAGCCCATTTGGGCATTTGTTTGGTTACTGAACGCGCACTCTCATGATAAAGAGTCTTACATCGAAGTGTCTCGCTGACACTCTAACTGGTCTCAGCTGAGTAATCAATCATTTTCCCCGCAAACTCGAATCCCATAAATAATATTCTGTGGTCCAGGAGAAACTGTATGACAAGGGTACACAGTCCTGATACCCCAGAAGTGCAGAGGCTTCTGGGTATTTCACCAACCCCAGCTCTTAATTGCCTTATTCCATAAATGAGTTGGATAGTGAGTTTGCCCCCGCCCTCACTGCCGTCAGCATCTATTTGGCGTCTATTAAATTATTCTGTAAAACCCACAGGTTTGCGACTCTCGTGGCCCTGAGCTGTCCAGGCCTCTGCAGCTCTGTTTATCACAGAAATGGCAGCTTTGTAAAAGGAACACATTGTGTGTGTGTGTGTGTGCTTGGCATTACACCAGACTCCCAGGGCTGGGGAATTCATTTAGGCCGGATTTAAAATGATTAAATTACTGTATGTGCCGGTTTGAGCTGGAGCAGTAAACAGTGATGAAAGGTGCTTTAAGCCTTGGGGGCCTCCGACAGGAGCTGGGGTAACAGAGTCTGACAAAATCCCAAATATCACTTTCACTGTTTTTACCTGTCGGATTGAAAATCAAGATTGTGTTTTTTACTTATACCTGTATAAAGACATTTTTAAATATAAACCATAATACATTAGTATAGCAAATATAGTATAGTATAGCACAATAAATAAACCAATCCCCGAATGCAAAAGTGTCAGAATGTCTCAGAAAGACGGAGTAATGACAAAAATAAAAATGAAATAATGCTGCACAAATATTAAGGATCTTATGGCTCTGCCATTTAGCCATTTATAAAATAGCATGAGATGCTAAATCAATGTCACACGGATGATAGAAATTTACAATGTTATATTGAGTGCAGGTCCCAGTTTCGGACAACTAGCATTTTCTCTATTGCATGATTATAAATTTACATGACTGCAGCGTGGAGGAAAAGAACTCCTTCTCATAAATATTTCACATACCTCGCCTGGGTTATTAGCACATTTTTGGTCTGTTTTCGGACCCAAACAAACAACAAAGCCAATGCAACAGGTCTCCATCTGCCTGTTCTTAAAGAAACCAGGCAGAAAAAGTGAGAAAAAAGCGGCATATAAACTTAACACGCGCCCCCATGTGATTGATCCGGTTACTGCGGGACGGACTGCTGATTTCCCGGTGCCTCAGGTTGGGCGCGGGGGTTAAAGTGTAGCGGCTGCCAGGGAGGACGTAATGAGCTGTGTAGGATGGTTTTTTTAGCAGATGGAAAAAGGACAGTGGGGAGGCGGAGGACATGACTCTCTCTCACTGAGCTGCAGTGGGTGGGAGGCACTTGAACCCGGGTCGGGGGCTGCGGGACCCAGGCCCTGGCACTGCCTCTTAACCTTGTCTGATCCCCAGCTGTGGAAGAAACTCCGGAATCCCATTCATTAATATATACTCTCTGCCCGAGTGTGCTGGGCGTGGCTTCTGGTAAATCGGAGATCCCCTCTCGGTATGTGACCGTGTAAGTGCACGTGAGTTCACACGTGCGGCCTTCTGTGATAGAGCGGGACACGGCCCAGTGTTTGCCTCTGTAGGCTTCCTGGGACAGATTGCATCACACCTGCATAAGGTGGCTAATGGAACTGATCAATGGACGCATCTAATACCTGGAACAGTATTCACAGGAGAACGCAGTGCACAATACACAATTTTTTTGTGCTATGCAAGACAAGGGCATGTAGTATTTGATAAGGACACCGCTATTGGAGGTTTGGATTATAGGAGATGAGCCTCTGACCTCCAAGGTTTGGCAGGATGGGGTAGGTTTGCTTTCGACATTAGTAGGGACCAATTCAGCCCAGAACCTCCTACCCCCCGAAACACACATGGGACACCCACAATATTGGTAGGGGCACGACCTTGCTGTCTGCACCCAGATCTTCCCCTTTCTTTGGAGGCCCCACCTCTATGGGCCAACTCCAGGCTCCCTAGTTTCCTCCAGCGATCAGGCCAACTGGTGCCTCTAAATCTGCCCGTAGTTTATGCCTGTGCATGTGTGTTTGTGTGCTCCTTCCTTGGGCACCATGCTGGCCAGCACCGATGCTCCGCTCTGTGTGTGTGAAGTTTGCACTATCATCCCGATTCACGTGGGTTTCCGCTGGATACACGAGTGCCTTCCCAGAGTGCAACGGCATGCAGTTCGGCTAATTGGTGCTAAATCGGCCATAGCGAATCATCATACATGTGTGTGTTGGCATGCCGGCCGGACTGTGCCCGTCCCAGCGTCGTGACAAATGGGGAACAGGGCCAGACCCTCAATCACGCAATGATTGCTTGTGGTGTGGCGATGTAAACGCCACCCACAATACTCAAAGTCCTCAAAAGGAAGCTAAGTAGCTTTCCTGCTCTGGGCTGTAAACACAGAGAGTTTCTGAAATTCAAGTTATGGTAATGACTCCTCTGGAGAGGTGGGGGCGACTGAGGACCGTAGACGCTTCTCGTGGTGGAAAAAGAGAGCAGAAAGCCGTTAAAGCACAGCCGTGGAGAGAGGCAGTGATGGCAGGTTGCGGTAAGACCCTGCTGGATTATACGGTGATAAATGTGTATATGTAAAGAGATCAGTAAGGGAATTATACAAATATTGAACAGGGCTCGATGTTCTCCTTGCATTTGCTTATTAATCTTTCAGAAGCATCTGAATATTTCTACAGATACTAAAAGTAATAAAAAAAAAGACTCCAGCATCCAAGGCGCCGAATATTGAATCTGCTGACACTATAGAAACACACTGATTGAGCAAGATTTCCACTTGTGTGTGGCGGGGGGGTAAAACCCTTCCAACAAGCATCTGAAATCGAGCACTCATTAAATTTTTAATGTATAGTAGATCCCGTCGAATTTCATGAGCTGGAGATATGAGGCCTTCCTGTTTGTGGAGAGTTCCCTCATTAAAACTGCATAATCACGCATAAAAGATGCATTAAAAATATTTATATTTAGCCAGAGGGTTTGAAGAGAAGCGCCCAGTGCAGCACCAGCTGCCGTTTAGAGCTGAGGTCTAGGGTCACAGAACGGCATGAGACAGAGTTATTAACCTGCCTTGGATAATATGTTTTCTCTGTCTCGTGTACGAGTCAGATGCAGTTTGATTTTGGAAAAATAGGCATCCTCGTCGGGTGCCTGAAAATTAACTGTGAAAATTTAAGGAAGAAAGATGAGAAAGTATGAGTGTGAGAACGACTGATTGTTTTGGGCACATTTATGGCGAAGCCTTTTTCATTTGGACTTCAGATGTGGGGTCCTATTGTCACATAAGAATGACAGGAATCCAGCAATAATGGTGGCGCAAGAGACACAATGGAGTTGGAAAAAGATCTACTATTACACAACTATGTATGTCAGAAGTTAAAGAACCTAGCTATAAGGTATCATGCTATAGGCTAATGCAGTGCAGTGAAAATCTCAAAATATATTGAAACATAAAAGGATAAAAATGGCCGTCAGCAACACAAAGGCAGAATGTTTGATCATTATTTATAAGGCCTAGAAATTGAAGGCAAACATGACTAATGTACACACAGTAAGCTGTATAAATGACTCTAAGTGTCATTCTATGTATAAATCACAAAATCACATGACTGTCTTTATAAAATAACTTCCAAATACCTCAGGGTAAGAATCATATGCCTTATAAATGAGGTTCCTACTATGGATTCCGCTCTTAGACAAAAACACTTCATTTCAGGAGATTAATGTGGGTGTGAGGAACTTCGAGAGACCAGCTGTTATTGGACTGTGATCTGAATGGCATTGCTGAATATATCTATAAGTTCTCAGGTCACCTGACAGCAGCTGCAGAGTGCATTTCCTGCGCCATTGGCCGAGGCTGCATGCCAATCACCGATTCCCCGATCAGCCGCTGCACGGACCGTAGTTTAACGTCGACAAAAGGGGCACCAGCACAAAATTCCTGACCTGTCATTGGCAAATCTTACGGCTTTAGATTTTACCCTTTTACACACTTGGTTATTCGTATAGACGCAAATTAAGTTGAGCACTTTGCCTACGGACGTAATCAGGGCCAGCCTGAGGCATAAGTGAACTAAGAGGCTGCTTAAGGGCCAGCGACCCCCAGGGGGCGCCCCAATCTGAACAGCCTGTCAGGATGGGAAAATGGCAAATGACAATTAGGTCAGTCAAATTTTGCTTAGGGCCCTGAAAAGGGCTAGACTGGTCCTGGATGCAATAGCAAATCCCTGTCCCAAACTGCTTAACCGTAACCTCTGTGGAATTCACGGGCCCAGGTCCACAAATTCCTTCACAGCGTGCCAGCATGTGCTCATTGTCGGGCCGACACTGAGGGGCACTGGGAAGTCCAAAGTCCCCCCACTGACAGTGCCCTGGAGACCCAAAAATCTCTTCAGATACAATAAAAGAATTATATTGACTGTGCCGCTTAACATAACCATGCTGTGTTTTTCTTATTTTTAACCAGACAGATCACTTTTCATTTTTTGTTCATTTCTCTGCCCATAAAAATCTAACATATTACCCTGTGGGACATCCCTGTCATTACATCTAAATGAGTGGATGCTTTGAGTGGTCAGCTGGATTTCATAATCAGCGTGCCTATTTATGATAGTAAGCAAACTGGATGCACCCTGCATTAAAAGGACATTTCCAGTGGTGAGCTGGATTTCATAATCAGCGTGCCTATTTATGACAGTAAGCAAACTGGATGCACCTTGCATTAAAAGGACATTTCCAGTGGTGAGCTGGATTTCATGATCAGCGTGCCTATTTATGATAGTAAGCAAACTGGATGCACCCTGCATTAAAAGGACATTTCCAGTGGTCAGCTGGATTTCATAATCAGCGTGCCTATTAATGATAGTAAGCAAACTGGATGCACCCTGCATTAAAAGGACATTTCCAGTGGTGAGCTGGATTTTATGGTATTAATGATACTTTAAAACATAGCAAATGGGGAAACAAAAATGTTACATTAAGCAAGCTTGCTGAATTAGGCTTTTGTACTGTTAGGTTGCTTTTGTGTTTTTTCTGTATATTTCGCACATTTTGATAAATATAGCAGAAGGCGGGCAAAGGACTGCAAGGCGATAAAGCAAATGAAATATGCTGGCTTGTGTTGACAGATGCTTCAGAAAGGCAGAGGCCTATGGTCTGGCTTACCTGGATTCTCCATTATTCCAAAATAATTATGCTCACCGTGTGAGCAAATCTCTGACCATATGACCCTGCGAGCTTGCCGATAAGGCATGTTTGCAGAGTGGCCTACCTCGTGCTCACCACAGCCCCAACGGGAAGAGTACTGATGGAAAAAGAGACAGATGTGTGCAGAAACAGGAGGCAGAGGGTATGAGCATGCGGCTCGTGGAAGGTGACACTCCACGAGCTAAAACAGAGGCCTGAAGCTGATGAGAAAAGACAAGACCTGCTACAAGACTGCTACTGCTGTTTCCCACTCCTACACAGCAGGCACAGGGCAGGCCCGTCTCTGTCAGAATCACAGCAACCCTTATAAGGACTCATAATGCAGGCCCGCCTCTGT
>JAODKL010000114.1:570008-586328 GCA_026780765.1 Petrocephalus schoutedeni
TGCCTTAAGCACTGTCCTGCCTCAGGTTCTATACTGCGTCATGCTCTATGCTGCCTTAAGCACTATCCTGCCTCAGGTTCTATGCTGCCTCATGCTCGATGCTGCCTTAAGCACTGTCCTGCCTCAGGTTCTATACTGCGTCATGCTCTATGCTGCCTTAAGCACTATCCTGCCTCAGGCTCTATGCTGCCTTAAGCACTATCCTGCCTCAGGTTCTATGCTGCCTCATGCTCTATGCTGCCTTAAGCACTATCCTGCCTCAGGTTCTATACTGCGTCATGCTCTATGGTGCCTAAAGCACTATCCTGCCTCAGGTACTATACTGCGTCATGCTCTATGCTGCCTTAAGCACTATCCTGCCTTATGCTCTATGCTGCCTTGAGCACTATCCTGCCTCATGCTCTATAATACCTCATGCTCTATGCTGCCTTAAGCTCTATACTGCGTCATGCTCTATGCTGCCTCAAGTGCTATACTGCCTCATGCTCTATACTTCCTCATGCTCTATGCTGCTTCACGCTCTATGCTGCTTCATGCTCTATGCTGCTTCACACTCTACGCTACCTCATGCTCTATGCTGCTTCACGCTCTATGCTACCTCATTCTCTATGCTACCTCATTCTCTATGCTGCCTCAAGTGCTATACTGCCTCATGTTCTGTACTTCCTCACGCTCAATGCTGCTTCATGCGCTATGCTGCTTCACGCTCTATGTCCACCATGACTCTGTACCGCATAAGAAGTAATGGATGGATGGAGAACTGAATGCATGGCTGAAATAACTGCAGCGTGAATATTCTCTGACAGTAGTTACCACAGAGACAGCTGTAACGTAAGGGGAATTAGATCCTCATCCACATTCTGGCTCTTTCTTTCCACCAGTCCGGGGGAACGGCAGCCTGAATCATACACAGAAGGAGACCCCCTTCGTACCTGCGTACCTGGATGTGGAGTAGGTAGGGAATGCGCTGAGAGTGTTAAAAAAAGAAGCCGGGGGCAGCTGGATCGCCATCAGGACAGCGCCATCGCATGTGGAGTGTTTCATAAAGCCAGCGTGACGTTTAAAGGAGCCGTACCCGCCACTGACCGGGAGAGGCGCGCGGGTCTGCTCGGTGGCTCCGCCCCCCTCCTCCTCTGCGTGGGGGGGCGGGGGGGCAGGGGGGCGGTCAGGCCCGCCATCTGCATGGAAGTAGTAAGTGCTGGCTGGGCCGCGCCAGCTCGCGGGCGGCGGTCTCTCCCTGCGCTTTATGGGCTGCCGGGTCCCCGCCTGGCCCCCATCCTGCCCCTCCTCTGCCTCCCCCAGGCCCATGAAGAGAGCAGGAGCAGCTAGTTAGACTAATAAGCCTGCCTGGGGATCTCACACAGCCAAAGCATCCTAGAGGGGCTAAATGAACCACTGCCCCCCCACCCCCACCCCCCTTGACACACACACACTGCAATCTGAAGCTAAGTGACCACTGGGTGGGGCTGCTCATATGTGTACCACTGCATGCCCTTGGACATGACCTTGGACATGACCATAGGCTTGTCATTTGCGCGCACTTATTTATCCTTCTCTTATTTTCGTCCATGAGCGTGATATATACGCCCAGCACGAGCATTGACACAGGTCGCCGCCGCAGTGTCGCAGGAAGCGCGGGGCTGCTCGCGGACACGGGCACAGCCGTGTACCCTTGTGTTTGTTCCCCGAGTTACAGCTTGACTTTCACTGCAGGGCTGCTCCCTCATGCTGCGCGGACACTGATGTGGACTGGAAAGGCTCCTTAAATATTCTTCAGGCACTGTTTTTTTTTAATCGACTAACACCGGAACATCCACCCGGATGCCAAAACCAGCCCGTTGCTTTATGACAAGCTTCGGGATGCTCCAGGAAGGGATGTTCCCCGCAAGAAATAAAAGGTCACATGTCTGAGAACGCCGGTGACACAGGGGGAGGACAAGGCCACACGTGCCCCTGACGAATGGCTGGTCTGAAAAGGGCACCTTGGCAACTGGTGGCATCGGGGAAACACTGACGGGGACACATCTACGTCGATTGTGCCATGATCGTGCAAAAAGCAAGGAAGAGAGGCTTGCGGGAGGCGGTCCAGCAGATCAGAACTCCTGCTTATCCAGGTCCAAGATCCCCTCATCCCCTTTCATCAGCACCCTCATTGCTTTTCAGCAGTGTGTCAGTCCCATCAAGCACTATCCTCATGGGGGGCCTATATACAGGGGCGGGCACACAGGGGGACTGGCTCCCACTGAAAGCTGATTGGCCCATGAAGTGCCCCCTCCCCTGTCACTCACTGATCCAAAGCACATCATTGGCTAATGCTAAGGTTGGCCTCTCTGTATGAATTTCAGCCCCTCTGATGCCTTCTACCTAGAATCTCCCCTGAGCCCCACCGTCACCAAAGGCCCCCGAATTCACCCCGTTTATTTATTTACTTCTTATTAATCCCTGCACAAGCACGCGGGCAGCAGGGGGACGTACTCCGAAACTTCGCAGTTCGGAGACGGGCCGGTTACCGTGGAAACAGCGAGCTCAGGCCCGCCCCGTTTAGCTGGGCCTGCCAATCAGACCAAAAATAAAACCGATGGAGGAAAAAAAAAAAGTTTTGAAGACGTGTCTTGCTGTTTTCTCTTTCCCCAAGGCCTACAGTGTTTGGTTCAGAGGAAGTGTGTATATAATTCAGACATAAATTATAAATCACCCCGGCACAGTGATTTGTGACGCTGTTTCTTTTCTCTCCTCCATGCCTGGGTGCTGTCTTTGCGCCCGGGGGCCGACAGCAACTGAGCATGTGCGGACAGCCCCCACCCCCTCAAAACTACCAGCGGAATTCTTGTTTCCTCTCCGCCATCCTGTCTCTCGCGCTCATTCCCGCTACTCTAAAGCCACAGCTCTGCCGACCTTTGAAGCTCTCGTCCTTTAAATCTCCGCTAAGGGCTCTGAGCCGATGCCATAACGAAGGTCACTTGACAAAAACAGGCCGAATTCAATTGAAAAAGCAATCTTGCACACACTGAGCCATTCTTAAGGAAATCTACTGCAACGGTGACTTAGATGGTGTGTAAATTAGGTAACGATCTTGGGGGAAAAAAAGGGTCTTATTTATGCCTTGCTAGGTACCCTAAAGGGAATGTTCAAAGGTATTGAGGGACTCTATAAATTCACGCCACTTAAGCCAGATTGTGGCTATGAGGGAAATGGCTGGGATCATTCTGTGGCTATAAAAAATAGCATTAGCGCAAGAAATATTTAAGGAGTACATCTTTTAGTACTGCAGCCTAGTCCTTGGGGCCCATGTCTTTTTGCTCCCTCCCAGCACCGGACACCTGACACAGGTGCATTGGAGCCAGGAGGAAGCAAAAATGCGGACTGTCTGGGGTCCCTGGGGATTGGTTTGAGGAACACTGTAGTAGAGGATACTGGGAATGTGCTGCAAACATTAAAGTGACATTAGCTGACAACAAGCCTGCCCAACAATAATGTCAACTGAAAGCAATTATAGAGATCAAAAACAAGGATAATGCTTACTCTAAATACAAATACGCATCATCATCAGCATCATCATTGTTGTAGAAATGCCTAACAAATGTCATTAAGGTGGTTTTACATATTAAAGACAAAAATACCCCAAGGCTAGTAAATCGTATCACAGAACCACTGACCCTAATTGCCTACATTTTTTCAACAGTTTATTAACAGTCCATTAATAAGATTCCCCACCACACCTGCCCTAATAATTTTCTCCAGTCTAATACTCTGGCTCTCTCTTCAATTCCTGAGAACTCCTCACCTTGGATGCTGGCTGAATATAAACAGTACTGACCCCCAGCATCATTCACACGTGGGATCCACTGCGAAGCGTGGGGCCTCTGAGATTTGGGGGTGTGGGGGACACAAACAGGTACAGCACTGAAGAGGGGGTGGGCACAAACAACAACCCCCCCGTGCGTACTCCACACCAGATAGAAGGCACATATCCCCCGTTAATGCAGCTGCGTGATGCACCCCCCAACAGGCCTTTCCGATGCCCAATTCCCACATTGCATTCCCATGTGCTTCCTTTGAACTGAGGCTGAAATTATTGTCCCTTCATTACGCTCCCACTCGCTGTTTGGCTAAAGCTCTTCCCCTCACATATCCCCCTGTCACGTGGGAAATGTGTAATTCCAATTTCAAACTTTCATCAATATTCACAAGCCGTGACATGAACCGCATTAAGGCGAAACTCCCCCAATAATTTCCTGCAAATAACCAGGGGCCCGCCGTTCCCAGAAAGCGCCATCAGATGCTCTTCCAGGGACCCAGCTTCTGTCTCTCAGCACGTTCCCTGTAGCTTAATCCAGCTCAGAAAAAGCCCAGTGTACGTGTCTCCCTTACAACATGCCCCCCTAGGCCACCGGCCTGTCACTTTCCCTGACCTACCCCCTGCTATGAGTGTATTTACTTCCCCTCCGCTGAAGTGAACACCTTCTTCTGTCAGGGGGCTCCTTCATGCAGGTCACTGGGCCGCGCGCTGCCAGCTTGCGACAAACACAGGGGACGGAGAGAAGCTTTAATCACGGCGATCTGTTAAGGTCTCGAATCTCCTCTGACAAATTATGAAAAAATACTCTCACCAATGCATGCTAATCCTGTGGGAGAAGTCTGATGCCTTTTCTTGTATTTTGCATTATTTTGAATAAACACGTTCCGCTTTTTCCATTTTTATTTTCTTGTCAAATCGTTTAGTCGGGCCTGGCCTGTGAGTGCGGGCAGGGTGGGGCGGGGCAGGGGTGTGGGGGAGTGCCAGCAGGAAGTTAGGCACGTGCGTGACACTGATATCGTGTTCCCGCAGGGGTCACAGGCAGCTCCGGACAGCTGATCAGGAAGGCCAGCAGTCAGCTCTGAGCTCCTAATCTCGCCTGACTCGGCTGCGAGCCGCATTCGTGGACGTAGCCGGGGTGGAGCTTGGCCAGCTGGCACTAGGGGCGACGGCGGGAAGAGCGAGAGGGGCAGGCGCGAGCGGCATCCCATAAATCACCGGGACGGTCCATCATCAGAGGAAATGCAAAGCGGAGGCGGATTGGTGGGTGGTGTCATGGCGGTACGGGGACTACAGGCTCATATATCTATTATCATTCAGTGCTCAGACATCACGGAATGCCACCACGCAAAATTACCTATTTCCCCAAACAACATCGGCCCATTAATGGTAACCTTGACCATAACCAGGCACCGTATCTTGCAAGGGTGTAACACATTCAATAATACAATGCCCTTAACACTTAATGACTTATCTGCGTGCCCTGTTCTGGGCCAATCTCTCTCTCCTCCAGATCCTGTTGCTCCATTTGCCTTTGTCCCCGTCAAGTGCATTTTCCAAACCATATATTTTATAAATGTAAACGCATGAGATGAGACAAAATGCTCATTTCCTTTTCTTTCCCCTGGCAAGCTAATGTGAAACCGATGCTAATTTAATATGAATATTGAAAACAAACATATAAAAGAGATATAATGATTTTCCTGCAGGAAAGTGCCATGCCATAAGCATTTTTTCCCGCCTGTGATATTTGTATATTTTAATAAAAGGCAGACTCTCCCATCTTGCTGATGCCTTTTTGTGCTTTTTGAGCATTTGGGGGTATTTACAAACATCAGTGAAGGAACCGCAGGCCTGTTTGTTCACAGATGCGCATAAACACACACACACATTTATATTCATATATATGTGGGGACTGTCCATTAATTTCTATGGAAAAAACCCTAACAATGACAACCTTAACCCCTGCCCAACCGAAACCTTAACCATAAGTATATACAGTGCCAGTTAAAGGTTTGGACATGCCAGGCCAGTATTGCATCGCATGACCTGGCCACCTGACCTAAACACTATAGAAATAGTTTTGGTGGAGTTTGACCAGAGAGTGAAGGAAAAGTGGTCAGTGAATCCTTAGCATATATGTGGGACCTCCTCCAGGAGAGCTGGAAAAGCATCTCAGGAGGCCGCCGCATGAGAGGAGACAGTAGGGTCAGCCAGTCCCAGGAGATATTGGGGTTAAGGGCCTTGCTTAGGGGCTGACCCAGGGATTTGAACTGGCAACCCAACCCACAGAGCTAACCCCTCCCCCCAACAATGTATTATTTTGTGTGTGTTTTTTTTTTGTTAAAATATTATTTTATAGTTTTGATGTCTTTATTCAAAAAGGCATAGTACAAATAAGCCTATATATAGGTAGATGTGTCCAATCTTTTGACTGGTACTGTACTTTTAAAAGTAGGACAATCTGTCTGGCACACAACCCAGGATTACCTGTTTATGGTGATCTGTACTGGGGTTGGGGTTGTCCTGCTAAGGTATCTTTGGCAATCTTTAAGACAAATTCTAAATGGATCCACTTCTGAGGGGATTAAAATGAGTTGATTGTTAATCCATCGTCACCCACACTGAGCCCTGGAAGTAGCCTCCCAGTGTTAATTAATTTGAGCGGTTAGAAGACTACTCAGAACTGCTCGAGCAGGCCTGCATATACGAATCAGCTGGGCCTCGATAGAATCATATGTGAAGATCTAGATGACATCATCCGCGCTAAAATCACGAGCAGGGTCAGTGTGAGAAACCATCTCTGGATAGAAGAGAAACAAGCTTGTTCTACAAACAAAGAAATGCCGCCAAGGAGATGAAACTCAAAGCCGCGTTGCGTCTAAATTCCCGACGCTGGGGGAACAGAATCGCCACCATATCAGAGAAGCCACAATAGACCTGTATGGTGTCCTGGTGATTGTGACTGATCTTACGATCTTTTTTCATCTTCGGTATTATTTGTGGTTTGATCTGCCGCTGCAATCGCGCCAGCCAGGTGTGACTCTTTTGGATTCCCATCACTCAGGTGGGCCCCGACTACAGAGATATCGACTGGCGCTGCGGATGGTGTGGAAACATCACACGTTGGTAGCGCTTCTGTGCGGGAAATGATTCAGAGCATCTCGCCGTGGACGGAGATCAGAGTGCAGCTTCACAACCAACCATGCTCTAGAAAGCAAACCTCTGCCATTTTATTAGGTACACCTGCTCATCAATGCAATCAGTCCACGCCTCCAAATGGCAAATCATGTGGCCCTAGCTGATTTACATTTAAATTCAATTTGATTTTGATACAAAGCACGCAGACATGGTCAAAAGGCTCAACTGCTGTTCAGCTGAGCATTTGCATGGCTGAGATGCTGATCTAAGTCATTTTAATCATGGTGAGATTGTTTATATCGGACGTGGTGGTTCCAGCATCTCAGAGACAGCCACCCTTCTCAGACTTCCACAAAACGGGATGTTTAGAGTCTACAGAGATTGATGTGGTGAATAAAAAACAAGCAGTCAGAGGCTTTTCGGTGGCTGAAACCACCTTGTTAATGAAATAGGTCAGAGGAGAATGGCAAAACTCATTAAAGCTAACAGGAAGTGCAAAAATAACAACTCGGTACTACAGTGGTGTGTAGAAAGGCTTCTCTGAACAAACAAGTCAAGGCTTCAAGTTCAAAAGGGGGTCCTACTTGTACTCCGAGGGGTACCTAATTAATTGGCCACTCGGTTTAAGTTCATGTAATGGTGAAGCCAATAAGCATTTACTTCAAGCGTTTATTTCAATAAGCATTTCAAGTTTGGTCAATTCACACTGTTGAATATTACAAATGTAAGGGAATTACTGGTAGCATTAATGGCTGTTTCTGAGCAGAGGTTTCACAGCTCGAGTGAAGCACGGGTTACACAAGAAGCAGTAAAGCTTAGTCTGATTTCCCCAAGGACAGCAGGAAATCTGTGGACAACGTGCTGTGACTTGTGGTCTAATATGGGGGATTTGTGGCCTTTTCTCACTTTAACTCTCATGTTCATCTTCATTGTACCTGCACTGAGGGTCGGATGACGCAGAATCAACACAAATGCAAAAGAAAACAACAATGAAAATGAAAAAAGTACTGAGATGAAAGGCACACTGCTATCTGTTAAAATGGTGTCCACAGATCATAACGTCTGGCATTAGATTAGGGGGGATAGTGAAGTGCATTATTTCCCCAGAGGCAGGTAAGCTACTTGGTCTATAGGGATATAAACATAAACCAAGACTAGGAGGAGGAATTAAACCAGAGCAGCAATGACACCAGGATCACATTACAACAATACACGGCCACAATGCTTTGCCGCAATCAAACATTATTATTATTATTATTATTATTCATCTGGCAAACTCACTGCTGTTCAAAGTGCCAGTCATAAGAGAGATTATAATTCAAGTAGAGGGGCCAACATCATTATTAACCAATGATTTGCTTTGAATCGATGAGTGACAGTGGAAGGGGTACTTCTAGGGCCAATCAGCTTTCATCTGGGGCCAGAGTGCCTGTAGCCCCGCCTCTGTATACACCCCTACAGGAGCTAAGTTTTAGCATATTGCATTGTGGGAGTCGATGGCTCAGGTAATGGGCAGAGATAGCCGCTCCTGCTATGTGTTTTTGAGCACGTGGGATGGGATCGGACCGCGGTGCGGCCACTCGCTGCGTTTATCTGTAAGGCATGCTGCGTTATCGACGGCGCGGAAGGCCGAAGCACACGGCCTAATCATTTCATCACCCGGGAACTTCGGCGAGTGTGAGCTCCACCGCCAGCACTCCATTACCGACGGCGGTGGGGGGGGTCGGTGGGGGACGGGCACAGCCAATCACGTCGCGGGCTCGCCCCACCCCACACATGCGTGCCACAGAGAGCTCTCGTGGTGCAGGAACGGATGGCTGCGGTGAGTGTTTTCTCGAGTCCCTCGCCCTGATCCACAGCCTCGCGGATCCCGTGCTGCCTGTCTGCAGCACCCCCTCCCTCTTTCCTTTCCCCCCCCCCCCCCAATGTTTTGACGTCCTGTGATGGGGTATTTCTGTAGCCCGCAGGAAGCTGCAATGATCTCCCCCGAGACTTTCCCTGAGACACACAGTTAACAAGCACAACCATTCTTCTGCAAGGGAGCTATTAAAGCCTCCCACTATCTACTGAAAGAAATAAGAGAAATATGTATAAAAACACCAAGGCTTTGGTCATGACGGGTCACTAATGGAGAGTTCCTGTCAGTTGTTACCATATTAGAACTTTGCTTGTTAACACATGATCTCTTTTCCCCTTGGGCATTACAGTTCTTTCGATTATTTTAATAAGGATGGGAAACAAATCCTTATCCTCTGACAAAAAAAAACACTCAAATTAAGGAGATACGTTTTTCTTTGTCTTCAAACCTTCAGATCATCAGTTCTTCCTCTGTTTTCCAGGATTTCTTTCGGCAGTCCAATTAAAACCCCATTTCTGTTCCAAAGAGGCACAAGCCGGTGGACTAATATGGCTTTTAAACCCCAGAGAAGGTAACTGGGGCCAATCAGCAGTGGGGCTTCCAGGGGCTCAATGGTTTACATAAATCAAGTCTGGATGCTGGTATTGACAGAAGCGCACAGGTACCTGGAAAGCAGGATTAGCGTACAGCCTAACCTCGTTCCATCTCCCTTTGAGACCACGCAGGAGCTGGCCAAAAAAGATGCGAGCGGTTTCACAGGTATTGCGACGATGCATTTCCGCATGTTCTCATGAGCCAAACTAAAACACTGATGCATCATGGGACTGGTGTATCATGCCTCCGCCCTGCATAGTACTGTGAGGCTGCTGGGCCTAGAGGTACTCCTGGGGCAGGGGTCTAGCTTGCCCCAGACGGGCTTCCAGTAGCAATGCTCTGAAATATGCTGCCTCAGACACCAGACATAATCCAGACAAATGCCCCTGTACACATGTACTGCATTCATGCCGCGCATCCATCAATATAATATCTGATTTCAATAAAGAGAGGAATGGGACCATAATCAGTGTGTGTGTTTGATTTTCACTTTGACAGCGTTGCCTTTAATTATATCACACATACTTCTATCGGCTTATCAGCTTACAGTTAAACAGATTTATGCTGGTAGATGTTTTGCCACAGAAATTCAGGTTAACTCTCCAGGTTTAAGTATCACAGGATATAGGCAAATACAGGTTGGTGAAATACTGGTGAGTCCTCACCAGATACTTAGACACTTGTCAGCTTGCTATCCCATCCTTACTACAATCAAGGGCTGCCTACTTTTGCAGCCTCCGACAGTATATTTCAGATGACAACCTTAACCGTGACCAACATGGCAACCCTAATCATCCCTTACGGTATGGGCACCTGACATTTTTCATTTTCTTTTTGATATTTCACACTGGCAGAGTCCCTGTCTGGGAAAGAATAGAGGCTGGTTGTGCAGGTCAGCATCTGAGTGACATGTGACAACGAGCCTGACAGGACGGCATGTTCTTCCGCGGGGCCAGGGAATGTGCGCAAGAGGCCATGGCAGAATTCTGAAGAAGGACTTCACACTCATGTAATCTCTGTCTGGGATTGGCTTCTCGCTCAGGGGAGCAAAACTGATTGGCTGGGGTCTGAGCAAATCAGGGGCCGTGGGGAAGAAAAGACAGAAGGTGGGATTTAATGAATAATAAATAGATTTGTCTATTGATTTGTTTATTTATAAAGTGTTTTTTATGAAATGTTGCATTACTTTATATGACAAATGGTAAATACAAAAACACCACATGAAAATTAGCATTTAAAATTGAAGCAATAGGAAAGTACATGAAGGTAGCAGTTCCTGAATACGCATATTATGGCTCCCTACTAATTAGTTGCTAACTCTCTGGTAGCATAAGAAATTTTAGGGCAAAACTCTTGCCTCTGGTGCCTTTTGATCACATAGAACAGACTTTTATTAAAGCTGAACAAAAAAACAACAGTATTTTCAGCGTCTTTTCCAGCTGGGCCTGAGGGAATTCAATTGGCAAAATTAACTTAACGTCTAGGTTTTGTCAACGTGAACAATGTTCTCTTAAGATAACTTATTTTTTTTTCTGTGTACTGTAAAGCTGAAATGTGTTATGGAAAAGGTAATGAAAGCTCTTTGATGTAGTTTCAGTTAGTACAAATTAATTATTCTGAAACACACAAAAAAATGCAGGTAGTGGAGAGGTTTTTGAGTTCAAAAGTAGGAAAAACAGTGTTCAGTATTAGTGAGTTAGAGTATCAGCAGTACCTCCATTACTGCCCCGCCTTCACCACTGAGATCACCTGACCAAGATGGTTGATCCTCTCTTGCTGTCGTTCACACGTTTCCGATTTTTGACGTTTCCAGAGGAATCTTCAAATTTCCCACTGCTGGATTTTTTTCTTCTTTGAGAAAGACATTAAACACAGTTTTATAGCAACTCGATATGTTGTGCATAAATTTGCCTCTGCGTAAATCTGACTGATTGACTGATGGTGATTACAGCGTGGTGATGGTTCCGTTAAAGGGACAGATTATGTATACCAACAAGATGCAATTAGAATCATGAGAGAATCTAACATGACACTATACCATCATCGCATTACATCTATCTATCCATCCATCCTGATCGAAAGTAATCCTGAGCCAGATATAAACTCACACATACCCTCCTGAAGACACAGTACACTTTGCAGAGAATTGTTTTACAGTCTGCTATTATACATGAATGAATTAATTAATAAAGATCTCACTACGGCACGAAAATATTGACTTAGCTACAGTCAGTTTACGCAGTTGATGGAAAAACATTCCTAGATGTTACAATGTCAGAGCAGTCCTGAAAGCATTGGCAAGATTGGATGTATGAGATTAAACACTCACCGGAAATCAAGCTGCTATGCTTAAAACAGACATGGCTGTTTGTAACCCCAGGAAGTATGTTTGTTTCAGTAAAGCCTCTGCGGAAAGGTATATTCATTATGCCATTTGGAGAAGGGCGTGGTGCTCAGGAATCTCTTAGAGAAAAGAACAGTCTTACAGTCTGACAAACACTGACAGGCTGGGAAGTCGGGCAAAGAGGCAAGCTTTTGTTCTAACAGCGCCAAAGGGACTCAGTTCAGTGGAGACTTCTCGATGAATGACCATGAAGGGCTGCGGGTTTGTTCTTAAAGGGGGTGGGCAGGAAAGGGGGAGGAGGGTAATTTGCACAGCAGCTGGGGCAGAAATAGCTGCCATTCCTCAGACGGATGTCCGTCAGGCTCCTCAGGTGTGCATTTGAGGAATATCGGAATCATACCTCCAACACGGCCTTCCAGCCGACTCTATATTCAGCAGCACCTCTCGGCTATGAGTGTCACCATCCGCCTCCGGCAGAGATGAGCCGTGTTCAGACACGGCCGATGCCATTTCACCCTTTTGTTGTTGTTGTTGTTGTTCTGGTACATAAACCCTTTGTGCCTTGGCCATGTGTGTTTTGACTCAATTCTAGTAAACAATCTGTTGAATGTGCGAGCAAAAAAAAAATCTTCCACCAACCTCCAGAAGCATTTAACATTTAACGTGGCATCGCAGTTCGTTAGCAACAATTTTATTCTACATTATGTATTCAGTTGCACAGATTGTTGCCTGTGTATATTGTGTGTCTGTGATTTATACCCCAGGTAAATTTAAGCCCATACCTAAATCCTACAAAAGTCAGTGATACTGTAACTCGAGTTACAAAAATACCAGTTTTTTTTTTTTTTTTCCGACAAAGGTACCAGTGATGCTCACACAGTGTGTTCATTATCCAGACCATCAACAAGGAAACACAATGGCTGCCCGGAGCTTCGCAATACAGTCACATTAGCATAAAACTATAACGCACGATGGGTTCACCAATTCAAATAATCGAGAGTGAGAGCTTACAATTGCAAAGTGAAGAGATATCTACATTTTACATGAATTAATTTAGCAGATGCTTTCATCCAAAGCAAAGCACAATTGAGAAAGCAGAGGCAGGCAGCCACTGGAGCTATTGGGGTTAGGGGTTGATTAAGGGCTCAGTAGTGAAATCACTCAGCTTACCACGGTATTTCAACAAGTGACCTTGAATGGAATTTGAATGTAATTAAATTGTGAGTGTTTGGGGGGTAGGGGACCCCATCACCTGCAAGGTTCCAGGGAACAAGTGAGACTGAGAATAATGCCGTGGGGTAGCAGGTGAGACAGATCGTCCTGTAAGGACATTACAAAAGATCTACTCGTGTAACATCTCCACGGACACCCATGGACAACTCACACGACATAAAAAGCTTAAGGAAAGTCAAAGATATGGTTCAATATTAAATTATTCATCAATTTAATATTGAATTTCAAAGCATTAATTGGAATCAGTAAACCAGGAAATAGATCATTATAGTATGGTTTCTATGATGGAACCTAAACTCCAGTGACACCTAAACTCAGAGAAAATCTTCAGTTTTCAAAGCACTTAATGACTTGGCAGTATAGTCTGAGCTTCTCGTTTGACTGTCCTCTTTTTCAATCTCGGCAGGCCCCGATCTACTCTATCTTTATATTTGTGTCCCAAGGTCATCATCACCTATGGTCCAGAGAAGGAGCTGACAGCCTCCCCCTAAATGACAACTTATCTTGATATTAGCCCATATTTCACTGTTTGTTCATTCATCACAATGGGCTCTTCCCTTCTCCCCTTGCCCTGGGCAGCTTCACCCTCACAATACCTGTTGATAAATAGCCTGATTACATGCTTATTATCATGGCAGTGCCAGTATCCTTGGCTATTTGCCCCTTTTATCAGAAAATCATTCAGTGCAATTCTACCAGCCCCGAGACTTATTCAATTGTCTTTTTCAAATATTTATGCAAATCAGACTCGACACAGAAATGCATATCCAGTTATGCTAGCAAACATACCTTGGGAATACTAATCAGTTTGGCTGTTATAGGCTCTTATAAATGCTTAATAACTATGCAATTTAGTATCACTACCAGCTCAGTATATATTGAGCCTTTTTTTTTAGCATTTTATACATTATTGTTTTAAGTAGATTATTAAATCCCTAACAAAACAGCGCATTAGGTTCCTTCGTCCAGATGGCCAAAGTTTAAATTCTGCCTTCCATTGTTTCACTTCCTAGTTGTTTGTAGATAACTGTATGGGATTAAGATGCAACCTAAATATCCCCAGCCTCTTCATCACTCCAATAATATACCGAAAAATATCCCCAGCCTCTTCATCACTCCAATAATATAGCGAAAAATATCCCCGGCCTCTTCATCACTCCAGTGATATACCGAAAAATATCCCCGGCCTCTTCATCACTCCAGTGATATACCGAAAAATATCCCCGGCCTCTTCATCACTCCAATGGTATACCGAAAAATATCTTCATCACCCCAATGATATAACGAAAAAAGCACAATCACACTTTCGCTGACCTTATTTTGCCCAGGTGAAATATTTGATTTCAGTTCTAATCAGGGCTTCTGCTTACATATCGTGTTCCAAAGCCCACTGGAGCACAATACGTCAAGCCACCAGATCCAGTTCCAGTGGAAAGCGAGATAATGATATTAAAGATCACAGAGTGAAAATATACCCCGCATTATATTGATCAAATTACAGGGAAGTAGCTGGTCCGGGGTCTAGACAAAAGTCCCTTCTTTAATTAATCATTCCCGATATCGGCCTCATGAATAACGTTGCGACCAGCGTGTGCTGAAGATGTCGAGCATTTAAGTGCCTGTGCTTCACTCGACTGCTAAGATTAATTACTAAAGTTAACTGTTTGAAGTAGTTTGAAACTAAGAAATATGGGTAGTTTTACCTGAGTATAACATGAGGGATGTGGGGATAAAAGAAAAAAACACTTTAATGAACGATGAGGAATAAGATCTAAGAGTTGAAGAACATTTGTGAAAAGGTTAACATAACAAGAATAGGAACAGAATGCTGTACTACGCCTTCACCAACACGGTGACAATCAGGCTGTGTTTTGGTCTCTGTCATGCGTACATGGTCTCAAAGCCCAGAGAATAAGAGTGGATTGTAAAGTTTATTATTGATGTGCAATGTGTATCAGTTATTGAGAGCATCCAAATACTCATGGAATGAACTAAAATATTGCACCCTTTGTTTTTCTGTAAGCACATTCTGCACTGTTTCATGCCCCCCCACCCCCACCCCCAGTTGTATCAAAGCAGCAACTCAATCTCACATAGGAGTACACAAGCAGAGAATATAAACAATGGAGGCTATTGTTGTCCGAGGGATGAATCAGCATTGGTCGAATGATTAAGGTGTGAAGGAAATCTCTTTGGTTTCAAATGGGGTGTGCTTCTATTCCTTTGAGTGTCTGCACCACTGCTGGGAGAACTTTAACCTCATGAAAAGAAGGTTTAGTCACCCAGTCGATAGCAATTTTAGGTCTAAGGCCTGTGACTGTGTACTTCATTCTGATCCTGTCGAAAGACATCGGGTGAGGCAATTTACTATGGACCTTTGCCAATCAAACAGATGGCAAAGACGCAACAAAGGCATTTCGAAAAACTCCGGTCAGAGCTCTGCTGATCAATAACAAGGCTCTATGCGATTTTGTTTGGTATCTAATATATTAAAGGACCAATAGTATCCAGTGTGATATACCACAATTCAATTCAGTTTATTTTTATATAGTGCCTTTCATAACAGAGTCGCCCCAAGGTGCTACACATGGGTGTGATGTGATACATTACAGCATCATTAAGAAAGAATAATGCAAAATAAGGAAAATGAGAAACAAGGAAATGAAAGAAGGAAAGCCAGATGGCAACGGAGAAGAAGAACCAAAAACTCCCAAGTAGGGAGGAAAAAAAAATCCTCTGGAGGTCAACTGGCTACCCAACCCCCCTGGGCATGCTAACATTGTAGAAAAAGAAAGAGAAGGCTTGCTTGCTAAAAGCAAGGTGTAAACTGTGGTCAAGGGCGAAGCCAAAGTCCATCCATGAGTCACTTCTCCACACCTGCCTGTGTAAGGTGGCAGATTGAAGGCTGTACTCATGATGTTACATTTCATAAGTCATATCCATGATATCACCCCTCCATGGGACTGAACCGGAACTCCAGCTCAGATGATACCCACCCCGGGCCCCATCCAGACATGTAGGAAAGCAGAGAGCATGGATTGTCAGAACAGGCACTGACACATTAATGGGCAAGTATAGCAGATAAATAATGGCACGCACCTGTACTGCAGCTCTAACAGCCATAGTTAGGGTGTGCTATGAGTTTGCTTGCGGGTGAGTTAAACTGAAGTAATAGGTTAGATTTAAAGACAGAGACCGATTCGGCATCCCGAACATAGGCTGACAGACCATTCCACAATACGGGGGGCCTGTAGCTTAACTGTCACTTAATTTATATGTGGACCGACAAGGAAACCCATGATCTGAGTGTACGATGTGGCTTGTAAACTTGAAGTAATTCTGTTAGGTAGGCAG
>JAODKL010000114.1:596310-619422 GCA_026780765.1 Petrocephalus schoutedeni
TTCAAAAAGTCATAAGAGCATGGTGTTTGTCATTTTTCTGTTTGTACAAACTTTTCAAGCTTTCCAAATATATTTTATCATCTAATAAAATGAGGCTACAGATGTCACTCATTTTTTTCCGCTTTTGTTTTTGTTGTGTGTGTACAGTATATATATATATATATGTATATATATACACACACACACACACACATACTGCCCAGCCAGTGTTTTTGTATTAAAAAGGAAATCACTTATTTACACAACCTTTAACATTAATACAACAAAGGCACCTTTCAGTAAGTAGCTTAAACCAGCTAGCATAGCATTTCCACCCTCTGATGCTTGGCATGACCTCTGCATTATAACTGAGTCGTGCTGGACTCGAGTTCCCTTCCTCCTACATGCTAAGCGTTCGCCTGTCTACAGCGGCGTCATCGTCTCTTATTCATCGTTATTTATCACCAGCCGCTGCACTTATTGCCTTGGATTTATTTGCCTCTACGGTCTGCAGGAAACACATAAATAAGGATTTCACTGTACGCTGCACCCAGCAGCATGAAAAAGCCTAGAGTGCTGAAGTTACAGCAAGCCAGGGCATCCACACCACACATTTACAATGCTGAGCAGCCCCCCCAGAGTCTGCGCTGAGCAGAGAGGAGAAAGAGGTGTTCCCTTTGGCTTTGGAAAACAAGCTAAGCGCCTGAGGGCCTCCACCATTGCTCCCCCGTCTGCCCGAGCCTCACGGGTCTGAACATGCTCCTCCAACAAATGTGTTCTCCTTGCCTTGTTACCTGCTGGACCCCGGCAGCCTCCGTTTTTGCGCCTAGCCTAGAGCAGTGGGGCCGTGTTAGCATTATGTCATCAGGCGTGACTGAGAAAAAGATTAAACTAAATTGAGGCTGACGTGCAGTCAGGGTTCAAGCTCTATCTAAACTGCCCTAAACTGCAATTTGAGCCGCTGCATCGAGATATTGGGTGGCCAGGACTGGAAGTTAAAGATCGGGGAGTCGGGCTTTGGGGCCTTGCTGCAGGCCCCTGCTGATCCCGGCGCCCGCCTTCCCCTCTCAGCCTCTGCTATGGCCTTTTCCTGGTTACTGTCAATAACTAATGTCCAGCATGCAGATGTCTGACTCCCTCCTTGCTCTAGGTGTGCAGTCAGGTCAGCCCCCCTCACACCAGAACGAAGAGGAACTGAGCCGGGAAAACTGAAAAGTCGCTGTCAAAACACAGACTGAGGACTGAAGTCCCCTTCATGCGATGCACTCACTTTTTCCTTGTTTATTTATATGAAACAGTTATATGTTGTATATAATACAACCCTGAGGATTGTATTATGAAGATTGTATAAAAAAAGAAAAAGAAAACAAGCCTTGTCTAGAAAACAAGCCTTGTCTGTTTGCAAATCAGATTTTTCACATGAAAAAAAAAATTCTTGATCTCTATATTTCGAGATCTTAAGAGAAGCCAAATCTTATCTCTCCACTCCGTGGCCATCATGAAATGGGATCACTGCAAGACCAACAATTCTATCCCTGAAACTCCTTTGTCCAAATATCTCCACCTAACATATCAATTCCCAAGTAACTCAGGGATATCTTATTTTGGAATCTCGTTTGGAATGCTTTTATGTCTTGGAAAGCAATTTATTTGAAGTAATTCAGACCATGAAAATTAAGCATGTGGTACCAAGTGGTTTCCCTAAGAAATAACGGAATAGAGCTTTGAGTGGTAAAAGGTTCCCATGGGAACCTGTTTCGTTATCCCCAGCCCTGCCTCGTGTCCATTAGTACATCTCCAGCATGCCAATGTTGATACAACTGATGCTCGTCCTGTTGTTTTTCCTTTAGGTGCTGTTCAGATCTTATCCTTTACTTTGTTTCTGCCTGACCGGGTTGCTAGAAAGAACACATGTAAACACTGAGGAAATTTCTTGGAAAAGTTTCTAATTAGCAAAGCCTCTCTTCTGAGGGCGAGACCCTGTTTGGATTAAAAGAACAAACAGTCCCCATGGGTGTGCTGCAAACATTGTCGACCATCAGATTAAAAACCACGTATTATAGCATACAAAAAAGACACACAGAGAGACTTCGTCGACAGTAGAAACCATGTGATTTCTGACGGCATCATAGTGCCGCGCAGTGACTGTGTCGCTGTAGTGTGCTAATAAGGACAATCTGATTGCATCAGGTAGCCATTGTGGTTCGAGCGATTCTGAACGCTGGGGCTTCCTGCCCGTCGGGGTTTTCCCAGATCATGCTCAAACTCAAAAAAGCGGAAAAAACAACGATGTAAGCTAACTCTGCTGTGATGATGACATGCTAATGTGCTACAACCAAGCAAGCCATGATAGCTAGCACGCAAGGGTGCCAATTTACATATACTTCCATTGTACTGTGATGTTGCGGGGCTCTGGATCTCCAGCCTGCGGGCTTGCCCATATATGCTTACTTCCGATGGCTTCTGTGGGGTAAAGCGAAGCTCAAGCGAGCTTCCAGGTGATGGGCCACTTCCTGTCAGCTTTAGACTCGGAGCCTAGCGTCTGCCAAGGAGATCCGGAATGAGCTGGAGATTTCCTGTAGCGATCCTGCCTTGCCTTGCGAAGGAGACCCTGCTCGTTCCATGTACGATGAGCAGTATGGAATCTCGACGGCCATAGCCAGGAGACGAAGCGTGGCCAGGTGACGCTTTTTCGCGGATGGAATGATGCGGTCCAAACCGCCAGTGTTAGTCCCTTAGGAAGCCCCCTTAGAATATCGACGTTTCCTTAATTTGGATGAAGACGTTGCTGGCTAACATTTTTTGCTCTCCCTGCGGCATGGAGAAGGTTTTATCAAAGAGACACTTGCGATAAGACTGTAAGTGTGCCAAGACGGGTTGGGGGGGTGGTTTGGGGAGGCGAGTGGCTGGTGACAGCAAAGAGGCATCACGCCCTTGGCGGTGCAGGTGTGGCTGTCTGAGTGACATCATTAAGGCGGCAAGACCTGGCTGATAGCTGCTGCCCGCCACAGATTGACAGGGCAATTAATCATAGAGCTCCAACTCAATGACATCACAAACGGGCGCCCTCCATGTTTGCTAAAGGGCTCGAGTTCCTGTTTATCATGATGAAGTGGAGGGCGAGGAGCAAAAGGCGCTTTTGCCCCCGAAAACTTCAAAATGTTTGCCCCCCCCCCACCTCCTCATTTTCTGCTCATGTTATACTCAGACACACACACAAATACTTCTGTAGCTTGTGCTCAGACACACACACACAAATACTTCTGTAGCCTGTGCTCAGACACACACACACACACACACAAATACTTCTGTAGCCTGTGCTCAGACACACATACAAATACTTCTGTAGCCTGTGCTCAGACACACACAAATACTTCTGTAGCCTGTGCTCAGACACACGCAGACACAAATACTTCTGTAGCCTGTGTATCTCAAATGTATTCTGATCAATTTCTTACAATGATTTCAAAGAAATTATGTTTATAAAAACAGCTCCTCGAGGGATTCTAACCACCACCATCCATACCCACTCCTCTCCCCTGTGAAAGCCAGGCCTGCCCTGCGTCACACCTTCTGGCTGAAAGGACACATCAGCATTTCCAACAGTTTCCTTACTGTGTGTGGAGGAGAAACAGCTGTCTACTCAGCACTCGCACTGAAAACAAACATTGCCGTTACCTGAAATGGGCCGGTTTACTATCTGCTTTTTTGTTCCTTCCAACAGATGCACTAGGAGACTGAGGAATCACTGATGTGTCTAACTGCTTTCTGTGCGCTTGTTTATTTCGCCGTGGCGCCGCAGCGTAGGGGTCACTGACCGCTTGAGGAAATTGTGCATTTTTAATGGCTGAGCCTGGTTTATGCGTCGCTCTCATGAATAAACAACTCAAGATGACCACGGCTCTCGCCTGCTGATGAGAGAGAGAGGTGGAGAATCTCGAGAGCAACTCTCTTTTTGAGAGTAGACCGTGGGGGGGGAGGGGGCGGGGTCAGGTTTAAAATGATACAGGAAACATGCAAATTCAGGACAAATGAGTGTGGGGGGGGGGAGGTTATATTAAAAAAAAGAGAAACAAAGCGGCAGCAAAGATGGGCCAATGGAATTTCAGGGTCAGACCCTTGCATTTATGTAAAAGTCAACGGCTCCCTCAATGTCCCCATTAAAGCTCTTGACACTTTAGCTTGGGGAACTAAGAAGTGGTGTTTCAAGTGTGACGTGGGACTGATTTTGGTGGCGCACACAGATTTAGTCAATCAGCCCGATGTCACTGACACCCCCACCAAAATACTTCATGTGCAGGCTGACCCTTCAAGCAGTAGAATTACACCAATAAATAAGTTGTAAATTCAGGGTGTGGTTGGGGTCAGGGGGAGGAGTGTGTTCTACCAGCAATAAAAAGTGACAGAAAATCACTCCGCTTGTGATAGGTGCTCCTTGCTGATATGACAAGAGTGTTTGTCTTATCGCAGTCCATACCTCAACCTACATCCTTCGCAAATGATGGGGGGGGGGAGGTCACTGTACCGAGCCTAACAGGCGAGCTTCATATCCAGCGGAAATGGATGGGGCTCATAAATCCCAGGGATATCGCAGGCGGCCAGAGAAATGCTGACACTAGTGATGTGCGAAACACGAACAGACTTGTCTTTATGAATGGATCTTTAAAGAGAACTGAACGAACCGATTCACTGGCTAAAAAGAACTTGAATCGCTGTACACGCATGCGCAAAATGCCCGCTAAGCGCTAACGTTCAGTCCATGTCGGGGGGCAGTCTGTCACTAACCAGCATGAGAACCACAGCCGTGACGACATCCAGCCAATAGCTGTCATGCTTAAGTTCACCAAGTACCTCCCACTGACTGTACAGTTCCACTGACCTGAGATCAGTGACTACAGTGACCACCCACAATGTGAGCGCCCCCACTGCCCTGAAGTGTTATTGGATTTCAGAACGATTCGCTGAACTAGGTCTTTTAGTTCTCCGGGTCATTGGATTCACTCGTTCGCTCAGCGGTGCTTTGGTTCCCCAGTTCCTTTGCTTCACATGGTTCTTTAAAAAAAGAATCGAATCAGTAAAAAGATTCGGTTTGCAGATCACTAGCTGACACCCACTTTCCCTAGCGAAAGGCTCCTCGCAGTGTAACAAATGACAGAGGCAGGAGACTGACTCGAATACGTCTCCAGAGCATTAGCCCATGGCTTTACATCTGTGATGTAGCATAAACAAGCAGGGGCAATTCTAGGGTTTCCTTAAGGTGGGTAACATCATTTTGGCCATAGTTTATTCAGAGTGGCCAAATTTTGCATTAGCCAATGATATGCTTTTAAATCGCTAAGTGGCAGGGGAGGGGGTTGTTGCCCTGCCCTGCATATGCCCCTGGCAGCAAAATTTCTAGTCCAATTTATTAATGTGTAACAGGCTCATCCTTTTAATGATCATAGCTACACTTTAATTGGTAATTATGGTACTGGATATTAAAGCCTTTTCCCTGATAATACTGCATGTCAGAAAGAGAGTGATATTTAGCTAACTGAGGTTTTCTTGTTCATACATCTTAACCCCTATCCCGTGTTTGGGGTCAATCTGACCCCAGAGCATCATTAAACGGGAGGCAAATTTCACATGGGGAAATTATCACGGGAAAAGGGTTAAACCTTGATAAACAGCAGCAAACAGACACTCGCATCAGCTTGAAACCTGACGCGACCCTTCGATCGAGAATCAGATTCTTGCGCGGACTCCTGATGTTTCAGAATCATTGAGTTAAGGACTGCACCCAGCATAAGTTATTAACTCCGATATCTAAACCAGCAAGATTGGAGATGACCCTGTTTGTGATTACCTTATTTTTACGGTGGTTACAGGACGTTCCTAGGGAATACGGTACGGCAGGCCACATTCTCATTAAAAGTAGTCGGTTTAAGATAAAAATCTTCTGCACTCCTCCGATCTGGCAGAAAGACCAGTTGGCAACGTGTTTCGATATGGAGGACAGACTCCTCGGAGTGAGATGAATTCTGGTCCGTCGCTGGGGGTTTTCAGAGCTCCAGGACACTTCAGGAAGTTTATTTTTTTATTTGGATGAAAATGTTCTCGGCTATTTTAGAATCGGCGCGTTTGGGTGACGGATGAGTCTGCTCCCTCGGTTCTTCCATGGTTGCATAGAAAAAAACAGAAAAACGCTGATCGTGGGAAAAATAAAATGCCCTCCGGTACACGATTCGGTCCTAATTTTCCTATTACAACGGGAGACACCTAAAGGAGGTGGGCAGGTGAAACAGTTTGCGACAGCCTTAAACGTCCTACATGAGATGTCAGTGTTAAGAGATTCACGAATAGACGGTATTAAGAAATGGCGAGCAGACATTTATTCAAATGACTGACCTGAAATTAACACAGCATGCTGAAGGCCTTAATATCAGTGTTTTACAAGCAGTGCATTTTATTATGTAATCCAGAAATCTGCTTTTTTACATACATTAATTTGACACAGTAGCTGATGCTTTCGGCCTCCCACATCCAAGGCTGGGGGTTATGATTACTTACAGTTTTTTCAGGAAGATGATGCAGTGCTAAGTCACGCTGCTTTTTATAGCAGGAGACGTCGGTTGTCTGTGCTGCTCATATCAGGAGCGCCCGGGAGGTTTTAGCCAAGCGGTGACTCCTGTATCAGGGTCTGGCGTTTGATTCAATGTCAGCATCATTCGAGGGGGCGGGGGTGGGGGTATTCACTGGCCATCCCGCTGCCAAATGCAACCCGCCACGGACACCATCTTTAATTTAATTTTTTCGTTTTAATTTTCTCTTCCAATAAAACCATTCATCCCAAATAAATAATTAAAAATGTCTTGAATATTTAACATTATAGCCTCCAACTTCATTTAGTGTCAGATTTTTCAATGCCGATTTCTATTTTCAATAGCAAAGAACTGCCACTCATCCCATAATATCATGCATGATACCCCCCCCCCCCCAACTCAACCCCGCCCAGTGGAAGCAAACCTGGTTCGATTCCCTGAAAGGCCGTACGCTGACCTGCTGTATTACAATCCTAATTATACGCACACAAACACACTGCATTCAGATCAGTAGGTGTGATAGTAGCACATGACTGTTCCTGTCCCAGTTGCCTTGGAATCTCCTACACCTCACGCAGCTTGACATTGAATATTCCCCAGTTAGCAACAGGAAAAAAACGTGTTTTTTGGCACAGTGAAAAGTTTGCTCTGAAAATGTCACCCATGCTATTACGCCACAGGCAGTGAAAACCTTTTTCCTTCCTTCCTTCCATCTTTCCTTCCCTCCTTCCTTCCTTCCTTGGATGGATGAGGTTAGTTACTGCCTCTGTCGCTTTAACATGAATGCCAAAAGCAAATGAATTTCCGAAGGTCAATAAACCTGCTTTGTTCAGCACACAGTCAATAGGTTTTTTAAGACATTTACCAGTTAGAACTCATAATGCTAGCTGGGTGCTGCTGTACTTTTTTTACTGGGCGATCAGAAGGCTGCTGGTTCATATCCCAGTGCTGGCAGACTCATGTCACCGTTGGGTTCCTGCGCAAGGCTATTAACCCCCTGTTACTCCAGGGCTTGGCTGACCCTGCCTTCTCAATTGTGTCACTTTGGATAAACGTCTCAGCTTAAAGAAAAAAAAAAGGTATTGTGTTGTTTAAGTTAACGTATTGTGTTGTTGCTGGAAAACTGCATTTCCCATGATTCTTTGAGAAAAAAAAGAAGAGGCTTCCGCTGTCGCTGAAGTTAGTGTTTTTTTTAGTTTGATTTGTGATTGAGTGGATATAGCCCAGCTAGGAGAGACTAATTTAGAGAGGCCACTGTGTTCGTGTTGTACACCATTTTCAAAGTACTGTATAAAGACTTATCATTTCCATACTGATGTCCAGACCATTTTTTGATAAGAGGATTTGCTACATAATGAATTTAGTCTCTTTGTTAGGACCAAATGAAAATAAAGATGATATCCATGCAAACATGTGTGACCACACAGATGTGCTACGCGGCATCCTAAAGAGACTGTCTGTCACACACATTTTACAAGGTTTCCCTGAGAAGCCCAAAGGACATGGCTGCCCTGTGTGTTTCAGAGCTTCACAAGTTTGTACAAACTCATCCAAAGTGACAACCACTCAGCATCTTCCTATTCCCATCACTAACATGCCTGAGATTATTCAGATTCACAGGAATACCTCTAAGGGCTCAACAGCTGTCAACAGCTAAGCAACATCTATACACACATCTAATTATACAGTATAAAAAACCTGCAGCTGGCTACACTATACATAATTTTTTCTAGATCTTATTTAAAATACCCCAGGTGATGTTTCTTCACAACTGAGTGGCACTAAAACACCATAATAAAGGCCACTAGCAGGCTGTTACATCCGAAGGTCACCTGCAATAAAGGGCCTCACATTGAGTACTCAACATAATGTGAAGTGTCACTCCTGAATGCTAATTCTTTTGAAACTTCTGTACCGAACTTAGGGAGGTCGGCACAGGGCCATAACCGTGACCCGTGAAATGTGTCATTAACGGCGAAGTGTGTGGCTCCGGATCGGCTAAAGGAGGTAATTTCGCTGGACATTACAGTACGTTGTTTCCCTCCTCGGTCTAAATCAGTCGCATTCCTCCATCTTGGCAAGTCCTCTACCTCCTCAAGGAACAGAGATATCTGGCACACTGAGTCACAGCCAGACTACTACACTCGCTCTCTGATCCTTAAAAAAACTCTTGGCATGCAAATAAAGCACCCAAGCATGTAAAATAACGCCAAGCATGAAGATACTATTAAGCACAACAAAAGCCAGATCGGCAGCGATGGTACAGAGTGATTTTAATTCATCTGTCAGTGCCACGTTGGACCAGTAGCTTATATAAACCATGCATTTCACTGAATGTCGCTAAGCATCACCCAAATTTGGGTCAGTAGGCAGCAAACATCATGACGCTGTCTTGGCTTGAAGAGAAAATTTGCCTCATTTTGGGGTTGAAAAAAAAAATGCCAGGGGCTTGAAAATAAATCTCATATGCAATTCAGTGTGAATGAAACTGATTAGATTTTTAATGCCATTGCTGATCTACCACTGATCTGATTTTGTTTATCAGTCTACAATCTGGAAAACTCACCCCCCCCCCCCCCCCCAACTCCCCCGTTTCATGTTGGATGGAGTGTGAAGTGTTTTCATTCACTTTATTAGTTGTGTCTTCCGCATAAAATACATTATTTTTTTTTCCTTATGGACATGGCCAACAAACGTGCATATTTCTATACTGAAGGGTAGGCTTGGGAGTCTGAGTCAGGGGTGGGGGGAGAAGGGTGAGAGGAGGGCGGACGCGGAGGATAAAACACGGCTGATCTAATAGCCCGAGTAATTAGGTAAAGAGATGACAACACGGGTGTTAGAATTTGGGCGAGAGAGCCCGGGTGAGAGGGCGTGGATGCAGAGAGAGGTCGAGATCTGTCCTCACACCGCCCAAGAAAGCTGAGGTGTCTGCCGGCGACGTGTGAGCGACAGATTGACGCGGCAGCCATCTGCACGCCGAGCAGCTCGCAATATTATTACGTTTGCTTCCATGAGGACGGAAAATGAGGAAATAACAGCCCGCCTTTCTGTAATCTTTGTCCTATTAAGGAATGATTGGGATGATTACTGTATGTGTAGAGAGCGTTCATGACAACATTGATCACGTTCACGCAATAACGACGACAGCGCTGGCGTGCGTGCGTACGGTAAATTACATTACAATCATTTGCACTTATCCTTCCTATTCAAGTTAACAACATTTCGCCATTTACTTAACAATTATCCGTGTTTGTTTTAATACTTTATAATGTAATGAAATTCCCATCTGAGGCAGGGCTGTTTCCCCAATAACACTTCAAGAATGTGGGACGTCACAGTTCTAGACTCCATTTAGGTGAGCTACCGAATTTTTTATCTCTTTCCTGAAAAATAATTTTCTAAACCCATTTAATGATTTGCCCTGTATTTTTGTACATACTTTGAAAATTTAACCATGCGGGACATTACTGAGGCTAAGGGTCAAATCCTATAGGTGCCTCCAGGACATCACAGCATCCAGTTGCTGAAAGATGCCACACTTAAAGCAGCTGGCAGTGTTTAATATAAGGAGGTCAGTGGCAGACTTCGCTGTTGGCTGTGATGCTGTGATGCCTGTTAGGACAAGCAATGAGGGCTGCATCAACCCCGGGGGGAGAATTCAATCCAGCATGGAGTCCAGTGCCCCCCCTCTCAGAGAGGCTGGCCGTCACCCTCGGTACTGCCCCCCTGACGGTAATGGGCAGCGGGGAGCAGAGAAGGGTGGGCAGCCCCCCGCCCTCTCGGAGAGGCTGGCCGTCACCCTCGGTACTGCCCCCCTGACGGTGATGGGCAGCGGGGAGCAGAGGAGGGTGGGCAGCCCCCCGCCCTCTCAGAGAGGCTGGCCGTCACCCTCGGTACTGCCCTCCCCAAACTCCTGCTGTTTGTTCCCCAGTCTCTAATGAAGGGGCTGTGAGCATGGCCAGGGGGGGAAGACGTGACTCCCTTACAGAAGGAGGAGGGATCCTCACTGGACATGGGTACCGGCAGTTAATTCAGCAGCCGAGCAGCATGAGGTGGGGGGTGAGTGGGAGGGAGGATGGCGCTTATTCGGGTCACCTGTTCCTCGTATTGCTGACGCTGCACTCTGAGGTCTCTCAGCCCCAGGTAATCCTGAGCACACCCAGATGTCCCGTGGCATCAACACCTGTGTGTGTGTGTGTGTGTTTGTTATCCTGCTGTTCAGATCACGTCACTGTAACTCCAAACAGGGAAGCCCGGAAATATTGTCTCCATGCCCTATCCCTGTGTCATGGAGGGACTCGGCTGATTTTTATATTCAGATCAGAAGCTCAGTGCACCCACATCTCCGGTGGGGGGGTGTTAAAGTTTCTAACTTTCCAGGTATAATAAAACTGAGATGGCAACAGCAATTCGGCCACACTTAGACGCTTCCACTGGAACCCCCAGTTTCTATTTACTTAGAAAATAAAAGTCGATGCACCCGGTGAAACATATCATGCTTTATGCTTTGTGCTTCTCCGGGCGAGATGATCTGTGGAGGTCAGGACGCAGTGCCCGTGACCCGAAGGTCAGCAGTCCAAACCCCAGGGTCAGCAGAGCGACGGCAACGTCGGACCCCCGAGCAAGACCCTCAACCCCCAATCACTCCAGGGACTGTCTGACCCCTGCTTCCTCTTGGAATAAAAATCACTGTTTATTTTCATGACCATTTCATGCCTCCGGGGGACTTCCAGATTATACATACCAACTTCAATGCAGAGAAATATGTGAGGAACATCTTCCAGGTTATAAAATATCACTGACACACTAGAAAGCCAATTATTGCTGTGTGACTACAGATAATTGCATAGATTCATTGTAGGACAAAGAGGCATATATTACAGCATCAAAAATTACCTTACCTGTGGGAGTCATTTCATTTGCAGGTTACACTAATACTCCCACTAAAATGCTGCAGTAGATGTATGGCTGTGGCTGTCCCACCAATCCATGTTTGAATCCCATCTAAAGGGATGTCAGTAAAACATGCATATTTAAAACATGTACTTCAGGTCAGGGATCAGATTGGGAATGGAGGCCAAGCCCGGCACACTAATTACGGTGAGTAAAGGTCACGCCGTTCAATATGCTCTAGGTGTGAAGGGCAGCAACCATCCATTCATCTTGAAAGAGTCACATCAAGGCTTTTTCTATTATTATAATTATTATTATTGCAGCATCAGTCAGAAGTTTGATTATACTTGCTGGAATCTAGGCTTCTTCATATTTATATTGCATAATGTTTGAGAAAAGAAAAAATATATACAAATATATATATAATTGAAAGGAGCCCCTGAGCGTGCCAGGAAACTGAAAACTGTCACTATATCCTGATAACTGCCTTGGTAACAGCTCCAGAAACCTGAGGAAATCAGCTCACAAGTCAGCGGGAAATCGCCCAACATGCCTTTTCTGGTCTCAGTAATCTATAAGACTCATATTAAAAGGCAAGCGTATCTGCCCTGCCAGTAGAGGTCAGCAGAGCTCACTGCCCCGCCCCCATACCCCTGCTATGGACATATGGCCGTATTTCCTCCATTATTAGGCCCAGGGGCCCGGGATAGATTTTTGAGGTGGGGGACCAAACAGCGAGCCAAAGGTCTCAACTCTGAAGCCCTCCCAGTCATGCCTGATTAGGCTTCCAGCAGAACTGGGCTAATAGCTGAATAAACTAAACTGGCCGACGTACAAACAATGTTAGTTTGTAGTCTGGTATGGGGTTACCCATCACCCAGAAACAGCCTATTCGACAGCAGCTTAAATAATAGACCTATCTACAATTTTTGCAAATTAAAATGTACTGAGCCCCACTATATTGCAATTTTAGATATTATGGGAGGATACATTCATAGAATTATTATTTTATTCTAACATGGCATAATTTCAAACTTGGATGTTTTCTTTGTTGTAGCATACACAAATTAGCCTTTGAGATATATGGGCAAATTATGTTGACAACTGCATCCAACATAGGCTTTGTATAGATGAACCTTAAATGGAAATTATGTCTACTTACACTGCTTTCTATATGACAGAACACTGCGACAGATCTTTGCTGTCTTTCTGGGTTGCCTTTTTTCTGTATTGTATACCACTTTGGTCCGAGTGTCCAAAACCGCATCCAGCACAAATTACCCGCAACAACGGAATACAAAGAGAATGCACGAAGTCACAAATGTCTAGTTGTTTTTGAATAAAATGTTTTCGAAAGTGAAATCCGTGTTTGAGTGATTTATCCTTAATTAGGTCATTGTGGAAGTGGGAGATTTTAAAGCCATGTATAGGCTAACAGGAATGCCTGCACATTGCAGTGCCTACCAACAAATGGAGATAATGGGAGCCAGTGGCTATGTGTCTGCAGAGGTGCGGGGAATGTGTGTGCATGTGAGCGGACTTCTGTCTGCCGCAACCACATGCCGAGACCAATTTGTGATGGTCAACACAGTTTGATGAGTTCAAACACGGTATTCAACCTTATTTAGATATGTCCCTCCACCCCCCAGCCCCGCCAGCTGTGCCACTGAATAGGCCTACCTTTGTCCCTCTCCCTAAATATAAAACCCCTGTTCCATCCCCCTCCATGTCCCATGATGCTGTTTGCCTCCTCGCCTGGGGAGAGTCTTATGGTAGTTTAACATAATAACAACAATGCATAAAGCAGTAACCCCCAGTGGGATGAATGATTTTTTTTTTTTTAAAAGGCACTTCCAGGATGCCCAAATCCCCACGGTGCTCTTTCACCAATTCATTTCATGTGCCAGACACCACTTCCTCTCTCTTTCGTAGTGCAAGCAACAGCAGCAAATATAATTCACAGCACCGTGCCCAGCCATGTTGACCTGGGGAGCTGTTTTATTTGATTTTTCAAAAAGTGCTCACGCCAGGTTGTCTTTGAGCCTCCGGTGTGAGAAAATTGAATATTTTCCAGAGATTTCCGGCACCGGAGCTTGTCTCCTGACCCGCGACGGACCATCCTTGTGCTCAGCCCCGACCCAGACAAATCTCGCACCCGCTGCGTGAGCACTGGGACGTCGGAACAGACGCGGCCGCCGCAGCAAGTCCTACACCTTTGGTGACCTCTGACCCCCACAGAAGGTGCAGTGCCCAGGAACTCAGAAGCACGAAGGTCCCAGGACCCTCCTGCTTTTAATGCCTCTATATCTGCCCCCAAGGGACAGTCTTTCATCCTCATCTTCCACCTGAACTTCCCGGCCCAGATGTCTCACTTCTTCTGTTCACCCCAAACCTCCTCATTGTCCTCCAACCTGCTACCAGGTCCTAGACCATCTATTTCTGCACTTTATGCATGCATGTAGCATAAAGCATGGGGAACGTTATTTCCGGCCACTATAAGCTGCATTACAGCATATGGTTGGTGAGACAATGAAGACCCACGTGCGATGACTTCTCCAAGGTCAGCTCTACCACTCTAACTCTAACGTTGTCCACTATCGGTTGGATGTCTTCCTCCATCCTTGACTTCTCCAGTCCAAGCTTGGAGCGCACTCCGGCTGTGTGGAGCCAGCACAGTCTAGCCCACTTAGCCTCTCCTGAGTTCTCTGGTTTTCCCCCAAGAGACAAGGAAGAACTGGAACAGGAACACAGTGCGCACAGAAGAGAATCCTCTCCCTTTAACACGAAGTCAGTCTCCAGTTTAATTTCCTCAGTTCAGTGTGAGAAAAGGACGCCAACGGCCAGCAACATTTTTTGTTCAGCAGGCTACTAGAGAACCTTCAGAAGAATAAGAAGATCCCTAAAGATCTCCCCTACACAACTCCTGGACACAACCTTCCAAAACCCCATCCCTAATCCTCTTTGCCTCCATATTTTCTGCCAAAACATGTTAGAATATTTAGTTAAATATCTATTCGCCCCAAACCGTATCTGACACAGCAACACCACCCCCATGAGTCACATTTGCTAATCTAGCGGTTATTTCTTCTTCGGCAGGGTTATGTATATGTCTGGATAATCTTACTGCATGGCTCTGAATGATCTCAGAGCACAGCACCGTGCGTTAAAAGCAAAATCGAGTGAGTGCCTCACCCAGGGGCACCAGTCTCACGGATGTGGAATCACACTGCTCTGAACCACACCAACCACAGCAAACTCCTTTAACAAAATGTACCGATCTGCTAGCGTGTTAAACACACGTGTCTGTGTGGGATTCACAAAAATGGTGCCCTGGCGCACGCTCATGAGATGCACATGCTGCCAAACCCAACACGCGCACGCACACCATCGACAAACGTGAGAAAACAATCCCTGGCCTGGACGGCAAACGGTGACCCCTGCCCCTGCCACCCTGCCTTACTCTCCCGCTATCAGTTTGATGCAGTCTCTTTCCAAGCTCCCGGAGAGCAGCACAGGACAGCCAGGAGAACCCTGGGTAAAAAGAGACAGGGGATCAGGACAGAGGCGAATCTAGGATTCTTTTAAGGTGGCGGGCATTATTCAAAGAGACAGGCCCACCTTATCATTATCCAATGATATTTTTGGAATCAGTGAGTGACAGGAGAGAGGACATTCTGGGGACCAATCAATCTTCAGCTGGGGCCAGTGCCCCCCCCCCCCATTATATACCCCAGCTCAGCCACCAGACTGTCAAACAAGGAGTATGTCACTGCGAAGTGTTAAACACCATTTTTGCCCTAACAGACCATGTTTCCCGACCCTGTACCAGGCCAGATGCACAGCTGTACTTTTCACAGGGCCCACAGGAAGACATGACCAACCTTCTCCTCTCTACCCCAACAGAACAACCTGTATAAAATTCCTCTCGGCCCCCTGGTAATTTCAGGCTATCAAAGCTGACATTTAGCTTCCCCACAAGTGCGTCTCTGGCAGCGCCTGCACACGTGGCGTCGTCTCCAATTAAACCCCTAGATGGCAACGTGGCGGCATATTAATATCATCCGGGGAAAGGTTACCGCGGCGACGTCGTTAAACCGCGCCACCATCCCCTCCGCCCGCCAGGAAGAGGGCCTGCGAGTCCGAGCTGTCGAGGGAAGCCTCGTAAACATACCCTAATCATCCGCAACACCCAGACGACCTCTGACATTTCCCTAATCGCCTGCTAATTACGTTTATGCAAAGCGCTCAATGACGGCGGACAAAAGCAGGGGGCGGGGCATGCGGTAGGGGAGATGGCCGCCTCTGTAAAATTACCCAGAATCCCTCCTAATCTTCATTATGATCTTTTCTGTTTAAACAGTAGAAAACAGAACACTATAGCTGCATGAATATAAATGTGCTGATGGAACTCTAACTTTTGGACATATGCAATGTCTTCCTGGAATCACATGTTTAATTATAATGTACGATGGCCAGCAAGCTACCAATTCCCCTTGGAACGCCCTCTGTAGCATGGGGGATCTTGCTGGAACTTTTTTTCGTTTTTGTTGCCCATGCATGAATCCAATTAGCTACTGCTTGCGAAACACAGAAAACAAGATGATAACCAGAGGGGGAGAATTCGGGTCCAGAACGTACAATTCCAGACCAAGATTTTGATCCAACCAACCAGGTGAGCATAAAGAGTAACAGTCACAGAGTGCTCAACAGATTGGTAGGAACAAAATCGTGGTCTGGATTTGTACTTTCTGGACCTGAACTTTACACCTCTGATAATAACTCACCGCTTTGACTGGCCGTAAGCTCAAACCCCGCCCCCTGAGCCGTCTCCCAGGATACACCAGTAACATCCATTCCTCAGGTAAATGGACTATTCCCCAAACCACTACATTTGTTTTTTTTTTTTTTGACAGGGAATTGATTTTGGGGGGTTTCTTCCGAGCTGGGAATCGACCAGGTATTAATCTGTGAGTCTAATTAGACTGGGGGGGAACATGACTGCAAGCTGTACCCACAATTAAAATCAAGCAAATGACAAACCTGATCCTGAAATATATATTTAAAAATCTTTGGCAGATATGCAAGGACATGACTGAATGAGTCTTGGCAGTTTTGTGTATATCACCGTATTTCAAAACTAGACATAACATATAACAAAACATGTTTAGAATATGAACAATTCTAGATATTATTCTTAAACAATACAAGCTTGTACTTGCACTTGTACTTGTGCTTGCAGTGTTTTTAAAAAATATTTTGTGCTGAAAACAAGCTATGAAGGTACAGTTAAAAGTTCAAACAAAGCACAACCAGTCAGATTATCCAGGTCAAGCAGTCCTCGGGGATTGGCTGATTTCCCACTTACAGTACGCTCAATGGCCTGTGCCACCAAAGAGCGAATCATGTGGCTGTATCTGCATATATACTGCATGTGGACGGGGTCACGGGGTTCACTTACCGTGTGGCCGAGCAGTAGACAGGCTAATGTGTGTGATTTTGAACCTGGTACAATTATATGTGTCGGTTCTCGCGTCTCAGAAGCGACCGGCATCCTGGGATTTTCACACAGCACAGTGTGTAGAATTTACAGGCCTCCAGCTAAGGGCATTTCTGTGGCTGATGACACTTTGGTAATGACAGAGGTCAGAGGAGAATGGCCAGACTTGTTAAAACTAACAAGAAGATCAGAAGCGCAAAAGTGACAGCTGAATACTCGATAGGTGTGCAGAAAGTCATCTCTGAACTTCTGAACCCTGGAAGTGGTTCTGAAGACAAAAGGCAGTCCTGCGTGGTACAACACTGGGGTACCAGATACAATGGCCACTGAGTGTAATAAATCTGAATATGACCTTGTGATATTTATATAGGATTATGTTTTGTTAATGTTATTATTTTGTTGTTATTATTTTGTTAAATATATAGGATTTCTTGTTCATTTTTTATGTAACGTTTAGACATTATTAAGTGTGGGCTGCAAGTTTGGTTAAATGTGCATTGTTGTATTTGACAAGAGGGCTCAAATTAGGCAAAATCATGACTTGTACCATAAGAGTATGATTTTCAAATAAGAAACAGGTGCAACGCTTTCGCCATAATATTCTTAATGAAGCAGAGTAATTATTCAATTATGCTTAGATTTCACTAAGAGACTAGATGTAATCAGCAAATAAGACCACGAGATATAAATGAAAAAAGCAGGATTAATTTAATTAACCCAGAAAATAACTGGATCAATTTTGAGAAGCTTCATTTTTCAGTGTATGGAAATGGGAAAACTTCCTTTAACAGCAAGGTTAAGAGCCTTGATCAGGGCCGCAATGACAAAATCACTCTGGCAACCTTGGGATTTGAAGTGCCGACCGTCTGAGCCACACTCCGCCCCCAGAGCTGAAGCTGACCAATCACAAGACAGCAAAGTACAGCGGCACCAACATGGCGCCATCATCAAGGAAATTCTTAGACTTTGCAAACTCCTTTTCCCTTCATTCAACATTCTCATTTGGTCCTCCAAACCCTGTCCTCACCCTGCCTCATGCCCTGCCCTTGCCTTTTCTGGATGTAATTTCTCAAATTGCTAGCACGCTCCTGTGGGAAACAACGTATTCCGTTTTCATGCGACATTCTAAAGTCAACCCTGCTTGGTGACACCACATGGACGCTTCCTACTTTCCAGTCACCTCTAGGCAGGCGCGTTCCATCAGGCACTGGGCTGCTAATTTTAATTAGCGAAAAGCACGGCCCTCGTCACCGCCTGGGTATTTGAAAACCACCCCGGCTCTGCTGTTGATCGCTTTTCCCAGTTTTAATTAACGCCGCTGTCAAATTGCGCCGCTGGCTTCGGGATTTCACGTGACAGGTGCCGCCGCTGTTATGCAGCGGTGGCCGAAATGCAGCGGGGAGGGCGAGACAGGGCGCCAACGGGACGAGCTTGTGTCACCCGCATCACCTTGGACACATGAGGGCCTGTGGAAGTAATACTTCTGCATTTCACCCAGCACATCAAAGCCTACACAGGAGGTCCCCTCAACAGTCAAAGCTTTGCCTTCCTGTTTTTGTCAAACTACCCTACTTTCTGAATAAATGTTACTTACTGAGTCATCGACACAATGTGTGCACTAATGGCACGTTCCGCATTAAGGATAAGCCCCTTCCACCTCCAATTTTACATAGATTCAAATTACATAGATTCAGTGAGTATGATAACAGTTTCTGGCACTGACTCTTCTAAACGCTGTGTATGTTAGGAAAACAATAATTGAATAACAAAATCAATCAATAACAAAAAAGTATATTTATGCATTTAGCTGAATGTCACCAGCTTTCCTGGTCACAGGTGAGTAAGAATATAGTTATATTTTTCAGTGGCTGAGCTATTGAACCCACACATAGGACCACTATACTTTACACTCAGGTCAAATGACCATGTTCCATAACTGTGAAGCCCCTAACTAGCCCACATTCCCATATTCCCTGCCTAAGTGGTACAGTACTGACCATAGCCAAACAATGACTCGCATGAACAAGATACGCCCTGTGAAGTTTTCAATAGTTTGGTATTCCAAGAATAAAAAATAGAGTAAAGCGTGTAGATAACATAATGAACTCCAAGCAAGGAAACGCAAACCCTGAGCCAGAAATGCGGCATATGCAGCTAAAAATGCAGCATATGTGATTAAAAATGCAGCATATGTGGCTAAAAATGCATCATATGCAGCTAAAAATGCAGCATATGTGGTTAAAAATGCAGCATATGCAGCTAAAAATGCAGCATGTGCAGCTAAAAATGCAGCATATGTGGTTAAAAATGCAGCATATGCAGCTAAAAATGCAGCATATGTGGTTAAAAATGCAGCATATGCAGCTAAAAATGCAGCATATGTGGCTAAAAATGCAGAATATGTGGCTAAAAATGCAGCATATGTGGCTAAAAAATTTAATATTTGTAGCTAAAAATACAGCATATGTAGCTAAAACTGCAGCATATGTGGCTAAATATGTACCATGTGTAGGTAAAATTGTAGCTTACGTGAATATACTGTAATTGTAGAATATTTGGATAAAAATGTGGCATACAGAGCTAAAAAAAGAAATATACAGTATGTAGAATATGTAAAATAGTATATATGCAGCTAAAAATAAGATTTTCCCTGCGATTATATTCAGATTGTACACCTGGGGTATACATATAGAAGACTGGGGGGGAAATAAATTAATAAATAAATAAATAAATAATAAAACCCCTTTTTGATAGCTGTAGAGATTCTAATAATACACGAAGAGTTTATACAGAGCAGCACACAGCTAAACACAAATGAGAAAAAAATAAATAAATAAGTCTCTACATCAAGGAACTCGTTCAGGAGTCTTCACCAATCACTCACAGCGAAACGCAGATCTGCATTCGTGTCAGGAACTTAGAGTGACCTTTTCTGCCGACACTCCCAGCTCAAGCAAGCCATCAGTCAAGGCCTCAATAGCTAAATAAATCAATGAATGGGGCGGAAGAGGAGTGGCGGCATTCAGACGGTGGGAACACATCATCCATTACCCGGCCGCGGCCGGCTAAGACAGTGCTGGCACGCTCGACTTGACAGGAGGATAAGCTTGGGGTACTTGCCACTTTGAGAAGCGATCTTCATCCCGGCCATCGCTGGCGTCTGCGGCCTGCCTTCCTCCTCTCGGCCTTTTAATCCTGTTGTGAAGAACGAGCCAAAGAAGGTAACGATGGATTAGCATTTTGCGGGGAGGTACAGTATAACAAAAGCTTCGCCAAAATGATGAAGGAACTGGGACCTTACAAGGGTTCGATACTTTTTGTCCTTCTGAACTGTCAAAGAGAAAAAAATGTCAAGTGCCAAAATGGACTGTCGAGCATTTCATGAGGATAGATGTATTCATATACTGTATGTTTAACCATCCCTTGACCCTTACCTAGGTAAATGGCAAGGTAATGTATTGATATCAGCTTTTCATAAGCTCTACAGTGACCATACAGATCCTTTGTTGTTTTTTTTTTCTTGGAAGGATGGATATGAATGATTTTTGTATTTTATTTATTTAGTAGCTGCTTTTATCTAGACTGACATACATTTTTTGAGAAAGCAAGTCACTCAGTCCATGGAGCAATTGGGGGCAACAATGAAATCACTGTACTGTACCCTGGGACTCAAACCTGTGACATTCTGATCATAAGCACTGCATCCTAATCTGCTGAGCCAGACACTATTCCCCATTATCAGAAAACGACAATGACATGTTCTCACGAATAATATCTGAGGTATCGATAACTGCGTTGATCTCTACCTCTGCGATCTCTTTTGTGACTTGTGATAATAGTGAGTGCTTGTGATCCCCCCAGCAGGTACAAAATCACTTTCTTGTGAATCGTGCCCCATAATTTTTTCAACTGACAAAGCGGTTTAACACCCCACCATGCCGCAGAGTGTCTTAAACGCTCCTCGCCACGCCACGAGCAGAGCGCCTTTTCCTGCAAAGTGGCGTGAAAGCATTTTGAAAGCATCCTTAAGTGGCGTCGGCCTAAATTGCACGTACTCGACTACAAGAAAAGGCTTAACGATCATTTGCTTTTAAATATTTGACTCTATTTTTATGGCAGGCAGGAGGAAGGGGGGGGGGGGGCGTCCAAATCTCAATGTCAAAAGAAGAATAAGGGTATCATTTAAAATAACCTTTTTTATAAGTCTATGCACATACAGTGTGTCACGTTCAGCCCCGCCCTGCGTGTCTTCTTCCCTGTGTTTTTCTCAGGCGGGGCCTGATTAGCCTTACCTGAGTCTCGTTGAACTTTGCCTTATGTTCCAATCCCCTTGTTAGACCCAGCACACCTGCCTTGTGTTTATCCCTTGATGTTCTACCCTTTATTAGTCAGTCCAAGTCCAGTCACCCCTGTCCATTGTTGTCTATGTTAGCTGTTGTGTTGTCTCCCTGCTTTCCACTTTTCCCGACAATAAACGCCCCAGAAGGGGAACTCTCTCCTCAGCCTGCATTATGAGTCGTTCCTCCCGCCACCGACATGACACAGTGTCTCATCTTGAGTCTATTCAGGTCTAATTCACTACAATTGTGTGTCTAGAACAGCACTGACTTGGTGCCGGTTCCATCAGCACTGACCTGTCATCTATCGCGACTGGGGGCTTCTGCAGATTGCGAAACCGAAACGCTCCTTTCCTCAGATAGAAGATCCTTAGAGCTTACTTTCCATTAAATCTGACTGGTCTGAAACACAGTTAATCCCTACGCAGCTCCGGAAGCATTCTAAGAACTGTTGCGAGGGATCAAAAAATAATAATAATCCAGTAAAAGTCAACTTTATTGTCAACAAAATGAGGTAGTAGAATTACTTACACTACAGACCAAACTAGTGGATACACTTCCCATTTTTAGAAATTGCAGAACTTTATTCAATTGTTTCTCCTGTTATTTATCTAATCATCCAATGTATGAAATATGTAAAATCATACACTGGGCGATTAAATAAGTAGCAACAATTGAATAAAGTTTTGCTAACTCTAAAAAAACTCTAAAAATGGGAAGTGTTTTCACAATTATGGACACTAGTGTACAGGAAGAATCACACATAGTAATAAACAAGACCGTAGGACAGAGTAAAAGGAATACTCAAAAACAGTAGCAATTAATGTCCTGACTAAGACGCGGCGGGCAGGGCGATCCGATGGACTAGTGGCGGCCCTTGTCAAGCGCCATTGTGTGAACTAATAACAAATTGGTTGCAGACAAAGGGCTGGGAATGCCGAGGTAGAAGTAGTGAAATCAGACTCCTCGCTACACTGAAGAGCCCCGCAAATGAGACTCTTTGCAGGCTTATTGTGGGTGCGTTAAGTGCGTAGGAGTGGTCAGTCTCTCTGCTGATTGTGGAATGTGCAGATTACCATTCAATCCTTCCCTCGGAAAGTAACTCTGGTGCATTTAACAGCCTAAGTTACATGATGAAAATCATACCGTAGTAAAAACGAAATTGCATGGGTGCCGCGCACGCCTTGATTGCGAGAATATACATTTCCGAGAGCAAAATGATTATTTTAATTGTTAAATAAAGTCTGTGCGAGCACACAGGGCTGGTTCAACAACATGCCGAGATTACAAGGCTCAAGCTAAAATATATTTAATCAGAATAAGAACGCAAACCTGACAGACCTGCATATGTGTCTTTAGCTAGTACTCTTGGACATTAAATTTATTCTACATGTAATTAGCAGAGCTCATTTGATTACTCCATTCAACTGGATTACTCGATTAATAAAAAGCATTGATTAAAAAACTAATTCTCGATTAGTTGGCAATATGATGGAAGAAACATGTGGGATGGGTGTCCAAATGTTGTGCTTATAGTAACAGCACACATCGCACAAGCCTAGAGGCACAATGGCACACTGGCTAGCACTGTTGCCAAACCGCGGCTTTTTGGTTGATCGGTAGATTACTCGATTGTTGATATAATCCAAAGTGACAGCCGTAGTAACTGGTCCCATGTCCTCAGAACTGAGGGAAATTTAATGAGTATTAAATTACAGAGGGTTCAATGTTATAGAGCAACATTTCAGGGTTTTCAGATAGGTGCCAAAAGGTGATTCTGTATCAGTGCATTCTGAGAGAAAACACATTTAATTTGATTATC
>JAODKL010000114.1:636725-655280 GCA_026780765.1 Petrocephalus schoutedeni
GGCGGGGGGGGGGGGGGGGGGGGGCCGGGGGGGGGGGGGGGCTTCAGGATCGCAGGGGCACCCGGGTCACACACTGCAGGGCGACAGTGATCCTACAGGAGCCTCAGACTCACATCGCTTAGAGAAACCGACTCCTGTCTCGCCCAATGACGCCTCATTCTCCTATATTCCCCTCCATATCCTGACTCATCGCTCATGACGATTCAATACCAGCCCGAGGATCACTCTGCCTTTAATGCAGTTTAACGTTAAAAGGAAACTAGTGCCGAACCGTTCATATTTATGACCACTCCCTGTGTAGCGTGCAGGGTCAGATTCCCTATGGAATCGGGGCTTCATGCTAACATTTTGAGTCTGGGTTTTTTTCTGTAATGAAGTCATAGATGCCCGGAGAGAGGATGAAGGATGAAAGGATGGCAGGCTTCTTGACGTGTGTATTGGAAAGGAGACCTGCATCAGGCGTGAATTTCAGTTATCCTCCCATGATGGAGCAGTGTCAGAGCCCCTTAACCCCAATCCCGTGTTTGGGGTCAATCTGACCCCAGAGCATCATTAAACGGTAGGCAAATTTCACATGGGGAAATTATCACGGGAAAAGGGTTAAAGGCACAGCAGACACTGCTTAAGCGGCGAGCCAAACAGAGCCACGACGGATGGAAGGTCCCCTCTTAGATCTTCGGCTGCTGTGAAAATTTACATCACAATACTATTAAACCTAGGGGTGCTGATGCGGGATGACGGGGAATGAAGCGGCAGCGTCCTATTGGTCAGTAAAATGTCAGCCACAGAGGGAGGTTACCTTTAATGCCTTTTCAGCCTCGATAATGGCGCACACGTATGTAATGCGAATTTAAACGCGGCTCACGGTACTCTGCTTAACCGGCAATGTTTGCTGGCGCTACTTTTGAGTGAAGGGCCGAAATAGCCAAAGAGACTTTACTGCCATGCCGAGACAAAGTATCGAACAGAGGTTAGGGCACAAATGAATATAATATTCACTGGGAGAACAGAGCCCTCGAAAACGTCTCCATCCATATGTGAATTTGCAGAGCCATCTCTGCGGTGACTCGCTCAATAATGGCACTCAGGTTTCTGTCTGCGGCCAGGTCTAAGTTAGTGGTTAATCGTTAGCCTCCAGATCAAGCCGGCAGTTTAAGGTGCACAAAGCACCTGCGCCTTTAAAGAGCATCTCAGGCAGAAGGTGGGTGGGGAGATGGCTGTCTCTACTTGCTTGGCGGATTTTTCCCTTCAATAGGCAAACAGAGGTCACAGTTTGGGACTTCTCAGTCTCTTCTGGGACTCCCGGCCTGATGGCCCACAGCTCTGATCACCTTTCTCTCACTTCCAGGGTCTTTAAAACCCTCTTATAGGTCCACACAGCATCGCTCTAATTGTTTGAGTGCTAGGAGATTTTTACATGTTACCCCACACGGCAACTGTTCAAATCAGGCACGCTGCATCTTCCTTCCCAAGGAATTTCAGTGTCTTCTAGCCAGTACTGTTCACAGAAATGGCTTACAAGTCATAGGTAACACTATGAACCCGTGGGAATTAAAGGCGACTTTATGGTAATTAAAAAAAAATGATATGCACTTTATTGTCACTGTTGTCACTTCTAGTATAGTCTTCATTGTTACATTTAATTCTGCTAAAAAGAATACGATTGCATTAATACATTTTCGTTCACTTCTAAAGCTTTGTAGTGTATACCTCTATTGGCTATTATTATTATTTGTTTGTCTGTTTGTTTGTTTGTTTGACTGTTCGTTTCAGTAATATGTAGCATTGGTGGGAAGGCACAATGAGTCCCGTTGCACAGGTATTCATCAACTCACGTCCCCGTTTCGTCCATGGAAGGAGGGACGTGAGTCAATCTGGACTTATTGCATTATTGGGAGAGGTGAGATATGCTGTACAACATAAGACCAATCAATATGTGTGTGTGTGTATAAACCAAAATTTACAAAATGCTTTACAGACATTTCAAAGGAAGAAAAAGCAGCACATAAAAATAAGCACAAATTAAAGTAAAGCTCTGTGGTGGCAACGGTATGCTTTGGCTCTTGCCGCATGCTGTACACGTGGTAAAATATGACTGATAATGTCCACAATGTCCGCTTTGGACGTCTCGATAAATTTTATCATTTACTAATGGCATGTTAGTATGGTTGGATGTCACCCAATTGGAGGTAAGTCGGCGGATGACTCTACAAGTACGACAGGAAAGTAGAGTATACTCTGCTTTAGATTCCAGACTCCAGTTTGGCCACAGACACTGAGGAAGCCAGGACCATAAGCTGCCTTATTTGCTCTGTCATACTGCAATGTGACCAGACTGAAACGCTTCCTTTTTGGGAATTCTGGTGGCTGAATCATAGGATTCATCAGCATTTGGCTTACAATCGGCTCGTTTTTTTCCCCCTAATGCAGTGCTCTTATTCTGTCAAAGTTACAGCCTCAGTGCAGGGAGGAAAAAAAAAACTATTTGGGGAGAGTTCCTGCAAGCTGAGGTTATCTGGCTGAAATCCCTCCCGGTCGCGGTGGGCTGGCCGTGCCTTTGTTTATTCCGTGATGTGACATCTCACTGAGCTGAGTGTTTTATCGCACCGGAAGGCAATGCCTTTCGCGTTCAGAGCCGTACCATACAGAGTAACTGAGTGCGAGTTAAATAGGCCAACACGGCATGCCTCCTTCTCCATACTCGGTTTTAGTACTCGGGTTTTCTGGTGTGTGGGAGGCCGCAAGGACAGACGGAGGTCAAAAGGGCACCGAGAATGAATGAGCATGTAAAGCCTTTTGTTTACTTTTATGTAATTAGGAAGTCCGTTATTGTAAGAATTGCCTTTTTGACCTCTTTTCACAAGGTTGTGGGGCATACACAGAAACATTAATTGTGATATAACTTATATAACTAATTATAACGTGTAACTTATTGGGAGGAAATATGTGGGTCAGCGGGTTAGGTCTCTATGGCAGAGTAGCCACATTTCTGTATGTTTGGCTAAAGGGGGAGCAAGATGAAGCATAGTTTTAAATTATTGCATCGCAATATACTGCCTCTTGTGCAAATAAAGCATCATTTCATATGCTGCTGACGGACTGGAGCAGTGAATGCGATTAACGAGAAACTGTTTACATTTAAAAATATGGTTTATTTATGTGAATTATGCATATTTGGAAGATACCTGTGTGGGTTATTATGTGTTATGCAAGAAAAGTCACAATTACGAAGTGCGGAAAAGTCATTTCACATTGGACACGGATTATTTTGAAAGGTCTGTGATGGTTTGATTCAGGGTCCCAGTGGTGGCCTGTCACCTTTCTGGAAGGTCATTCCGGCATTTTCTGCCTGCCCTGCAGCACTCTCTTATTCACTGTGCGCTCTGGGAAAAACACGCGATGCATCATGTGTGCCGTGGCCCGCAGTCGTCACGGGCAGTTAAATACCGGCACGGTTGAGCCGACAGCTATGTGACGCAGCGTCATACTGGGGTAAAAAGAAATGAAATAAACTGACACGCAGTTTTGCTGGCGTATTAACATGCACGCTAGCTGACTCCATGCCGGGTTCTGGCAATACATAAAACATATCCGTCTCACGGCCCACTTTCCCGTCCGCCACCAGTCCCACACGTAATCGGCACCATGCGTCACCGCCGGCCATCATTTAGCATTGATGGCGAGTTTTATCATCTGCGGCGGCAGAGAGCGCCTCACCTGTGGTGGGGGCTGCCTGCCTCTCGTTAGCACGGCGCTAAGGCCGCGGCGGATTGATGGCGACACACAGCTCCACGCCACTAACCTCCCTCCGAGGACCCTTTGTTTATTTCCCACTACAGGGCCTGACATTTCACATGCCGCATGACATCGCGGATCAATTAAACAAAAAAAATATAAAATAAACTGTCAACCCTTGCTCATCTCCGGGGTTAGGGGTGCAGGCCCCCGCGATTTGGACAAATCACAATGTTCTTGTTTCTTTTAGAGAGGAGAAGCTAATCTAAGAGATACGAGAAACGCGCGAGGGAAAGATCACTGGGAAATCATGAGAGGCTGCTGTGAACATGCTTGGCGTCCTCTGAACCAGCACTGTGCGTGTGTTTTATGCATTTATGAGGTACTCAGAGTTTCGTTGTGTTTCGTCTGCTGGCCTTCACGTGTCATCTGCGGCTTACGCAAAACTCCCGAAAAAAATTCTTTTCATTTTTTATGCCGACCCTCCGATATATCGGAACTACAATGGGGAAAGTCGCGACGCAGAAGGGTTGACTGTAAAAACAACATATCTAGGAATTATTCAAAATTATTTTATTATGCAAGCAGTTCTCAACTCATGTAAATAATCTGTTCCACAAACCCTTAAGTCAAATTTGCCCCCTATGTCATTCAAGAGGCCATATAACAAAAAAAACTCATAAGAAAAATATACTACTAATATACTAAAGAATATGTGTTATATACACTTAAAGATAATGTGTGAATTTACTTACAAGCATTTGCTGCCTTGCATTAGCACTTCTGTAAATTATATATATAGTGGATATTTTTCATATATATATTTTTTGTATATATTATTTTTTAGTATATTTACGTGCCTTTTCAGTCAAATGTCATTATGGTTAAAATGCTAAGTGAGACACTGCTGGATCTGACCTGGCTAAAAGAGCGAAGTATTTACGGCGGAATCGTTGAGATAATGAGCGACCCTGAAGACGCGATGATTCAGGGGACCTTCCAGCGTTAGCGGAAAAGCAACCGTTTTATCCCACTCGGAATACCAAATCGAGCTTTAAGCATCGAGTCCAGGATGATTAAATGCTGGAGTCCGTTTGGAAATGCCAGTGACAGTGCTCTTTTTGCTCACAACACATTCACACAGTCTAATCACTTTCTCCTCTAGGGGGCCCTGAAAACCATACCACACATTATAGGGATAATTAAATTAATATAGTTTCACATTTTTGGTCATGGTGATAAAGGGGAAAAAACAATGGTTTCAACAAATCTTTTAAGGTTATAAATCATCGTTTTTATAGTTTTGTCAGAGGATCAGATTCACGTGGATGACCACAAATGCACACAACGGCTGCTTTTCCAAAATGTAATTTTTGTCGGACACGTGATTGTTGCTCAGGCATGCCCCAGCTCATGGTCAGCCCAAATGGGAAGCTGCTCCGCCCATGCACAGAAACTAAGGTAGCGCTAAGGGGTCGTGTGCTGATACAGTGCGTTGCTGCACATGACAGAGCAGCTCGGGGATGAGAACCTGAGTGCAGCCATGCAGTGCGTGACAGCTCAGCACCACACTGTTCAGATGGGCCCCCAAATTTCAGCTATAATGACACTGCATGCTTACTCACAACTTCTATTTAGATTAGGAACCCTTTGCCAATTCTTGAAAGGTTCATGTCGGAAGGGGGATTCAAAACCAAGTCTCCATTCAGAGACCAGAAGCCCCATATTGGGAAAGAAAACAAGTTGGGTAGCTTGGCCCACTTGACCATTGAGACACAATTAGCACAATTAGCTATCCTGGAGGCTGTCTTGAAATAAGTAATTAAAGCGTGAAGCCGGTTAGATGCGTCATGTCAATTATCTTTTTCTCTGGTGCCAGAAAAGTGCATCTCACCTAGTTTCTCATTCCTAAATTTATTTTAAATAAGCAGACTATGACAAATAAATCATGTATTTGGCTATTACAACTTGTGGTTAATTCACTTTGCTTCAAGCTTTACAGCAGGTGGCAGATCTGCTCACTAGATGTTAAGTTATGCAGTATGACAACGGACCTTGAAGCAAAATATACATTTGTTGCTTCTAAATGGTGCTTTTCTCAATTTGGGTCCATTGCCAAAATGCAGCTGTTAGTTTTGCATGTGTATAATATTAGCTTGAAGCTAAATTCAAAAACCATTGCTACCAAAAATTATGACACGAGGCTACATTTTATTCAACGTGATGTATGGCAACTCACCCTAAAGCGGACATAGACAGAGTCCCTTTCTTCAGGCCTATGACAGTGACAGATGGGCTTTTATTCCTGTTGGACAGGTTCCTAAAGTTCTTATGACGGTGCAGTTCAGTCGCACTTGACGTCCTACCGTTATAGTATGTACTTCGGATCTCCCAGTTCCTGGCTCCCTCGGTTAACTTTCTGACCTCCTCTGATTTCTTGTACAGCTTCTCACAGACACCTGCACATCAGCGCAACGCTAACCCTCCAGCACGGCAGACAGTCCATCACTGGTGGACGGAAGATCCTAATGGAGGTTGCTCTCAGGGGCAAAAGGTGGCGAACCAGTTAAGAAGAGCACGTCGTTAACCTAACGAGAGAATATGAAGCACAAAAATAAACAGGCCGCTGGTTAAGACCCTTCACCCTCTAAAAAATCCTCCTGGGGAATTTGATGGATGGCTGAACGCGCGATCTGACGCCTGGCTTTGTTATCACCTGTACATGTGTGAGTGTGTCTCAAAGGACAGCAAGATGGGATATGCGAGGAGAAGCATCGCGAAGCACCTGTGCACATACTCGTATAAATGTCAAATAAACCAGCATTTCATTTCACCCCCCTTCATAGCTTCAGTGGCTATTTTATTTATTTGATTTGTTTATACGCTAGCCAGACATGTGGCAATGGACAGCTTACACTCTGGGTAGTGCAAATAAAGAAAGAAAGAAAGAAAAAATAAAATGAAATTAATTGAAAAAAGGCCAGAGCAGACACTTGCATATAGTCACCAGAGATGTCTGATGAAGAATAATCACTGGGTAAATATCGCAGTATCTCTGTAATCATACCGCAATGTCTGTCGACACTAGCGAAACATTGTGAATAAAGGACGTTTGGGGCTTTACCTTTTTGATCAGTCTCAGGCTAACGGCCTAGGCAGCCCCTTGTTCTGTGGGGCTGCCCTTCCTCCAGACTGACCCCGTCCGGCTTCCTCCTGGTATGTGAAATTTTACATCCCAGATTCTGCCGATTTAAGACCATATCTTTATCAGCACTGGCACTGGAAGATACCTAATAGGAAGGAAGGTGATTAATTGTCATCACCACAGCACGCAACAACGAAATGTGTCCTCTGCATTTAACCCATGTGACACTGTGACACAGCAGGGGGCAGCTACGTGAGCGCCTGGGGAGCAGTGCTTGGGGACGGTACCTTGCTCAGGGTACCTCAGCGGTACTTGCGGGTCGGGGACTCGAACCGGCAATCTTTCAACTACACGGATGCGTCCCTAACCACTACACCACCTGCCTGCCCCAAAAATGTGATTTTTCGGAAATGTTACATTATAGTCGGGATTGCGGACGGCGTAGCAAGTAAATCTTTCACAAATGATGCTTTGGGCGCCACTCCGGCGTGAATGTCCGCTGCTTCAGTACAGTGCTTGAGAAAGGGTCAGTAAATACAGTAAAAACTAAATACTTTTCCTACTGTGCCATACTGGACTGCTATTTCCTTATTGTGATTGATTTTTTCTTTTAATCTTTGATGCATCTTGCTATGCAGAAATCTGCAATGGGTTTAAGGAGCGTTTGCTGTAATTCTCGTTCCTGACCGCTTTCTCTGTACCGGCTGGCCTTGTTATTGCAAACCTCGCATATACAGTATCAGCAATAACAAACAAAAGGGCATAGGCACAAAAAAAAGAGTGAACGTGATGTTTATCCGGTATAATTTTCTGATAATATAAATTATCAAAAAAATAGCACTAAAACAGACCAACCTGTGATACCATGGATATCGGTACCTTTAAATAAAAGTAATATTAGGCATATTAAGGTGGAGGGGTCAGTTTTAGAGCATAATGCATGTTGCCATTATAAATGACTGATAATAATACAATATAACAAAAAATGTCTGTTTTTTTCCCCCTCAGCATTCAAGGTCAAGATTAGCATAGATTAATAGCCAGTAGATATGCAGCATAATTACAGGAATGCTGAGATGGATTTGTGACGATGTGACAGTTTATGCAAAAATGGGCTCCCAGGGAAATCGGAAATGCGGGGCGTGTGGCACAAAAGCAAAAATATACATCTTTTCATTGACATGGTGTCAGGTCACACATTAGCCACATGCTAATTCCTTTTGAGAGCCTGAACCGCATTCGGTCTTCTTGCTCCTAATAATGGATTAATTCTAATACTGTAACAGCAATAGTAATAATGTGAGAGCTTTTCAGTGACCCAACCCCAGTCGTCAGAGGCACAGTACGCTTTATCGTGTCATTCATGCAGCGTGATCAATCACGTCCAGAGGTTTACGGGGTACTTAGCGCTGATATGTCTGTAATGCGCCCATCTACTCCGTAAGCGGCAGCGAAGATGGATGTCTGAATGAGACGCTCTCATCAGCTGCATTAACGGCGTCTGTCACCGTTTGCGCGCCTGTCTGTGGATCTGATGCTGTCCGTCTTGCTGCATTACGAAGCCTTGCAGGCTGATAATCCTCCTAATTAGATGAACAACGGAGACTGGGCGGCTTAATTGCTTTTACGGCCATGAACCTTGAACTGAAAGAGATGCGTTTCCTCTTGTCCAGTTATTTTTTTATGCTGTTTATTGTCTGATCTGTTTAACTGAACCCGGAAAGCAGGAGGCGGGAGTCTAGTTCCTTCGTACTTATTCAGACCGTTGGGGTTTCTGGTAATTGCTCTGTATTGCTATTCTAATCGCATTAATTGCAAGGGGCCTCGCACTAATGAGCTGGTCACCATTATAGACACTAACGCGTTTTAATCTCTTTCCAAACACGTAATTTCATTTCACCTCGGCTCCGAACGGATGCATGCAACTAACTAAATGACGAAACAATATGGAAAATTAATTATTTAGCAACCGACAGTGTTAAGCACAATTACTATTAACCAACCAAGAATGAAAGAAAATGCACTTACTATGTGCATTAGTATGCAGGTTTGAAAAGGCTCAGTTAAACTCTTTCACTGTACATGTTTATTTTCACAGCATAACAGATAAATCAGACCCTGAAATGGACATGAGACGCCATTTCTCTGCATGATAATATGCTGTCTGTTTTATAACAGTACATTTAAAATCTCTCTTCCCAGAGGTCATTCGCTCCTCACCCCTCGCAGTGCAGCTGCCTGGACCTTTGTAGTGCTTTGTCACAACCTACCCTTCTGTCCCTGAGCAGACCTTGGAACTCGGCACTGCTTCTGGCCCGGTGTTCTCCTCAACCCCCCCCCCCCCCATCCCAACATCAGAATGATGCAGAATGATCTCAGAGGCAGCTCCAGAAAGCAAAAGCAAATCACCACCCACCCCGCACCACACACACACACCTGTGGAGTCGTCTCTGAACCCCCACATTCTGGCATGTAAATCACCGTTCAGGCACCTTACATTTGGACCGCGGTGTTGAGGCTGCAGTGACCACTGTAACCACTAGCTGTGATTGTTACTCTTCTGATTCGGGATTCAGAAGTAATAGCTGCGGTTTTAGAGTCTTCTAACATGTTGTTTGGGTTGTTGGGGGTGTCAGAAACGCATCTCTTCCTAAGCCACTGGACATACTGCTTTGAGCCATGCATTAAACAGCTAAACTCTGAGTGCAGGCCATCATTTATTATTAACAAAGTAGGTCAGAAACACTGGTATTGGATATTCTGGATTACACAGTTGTTGTATCCTTTAAAATTATTGCACTTGTTGAAATAAAATTGTCACTTCCATGCATATATTTGTAGTAAATTATTATACGGTTGTCAGGTGTGTTGTTAATAATAGCATGAATTATAACTATAATAATAATAGCCACAGTGACAGAAAAGGTAGCAGCAGTAATAATCAATCATACTGAATATAATAACCACCATAGAGCAGAGAATGCAAGCCTAGGAAATATATTTAGGTGCAGTTACATTTTCACAAGATTTTAGTTACTCTGAGAAGTTAGTTCACATTATGAGACTTCTTCACAGGGAACTGAGCTCACAACAGTATCATACTGGTGTTACAATGTAATTGTCCGTGACATTCATAATGATCCTACAATGAGGGCTGGCACGACTTGGACAGGGGTATAAATTTATATAAGGATGACATACTGGGATTCACATTTTTTTGATTAGTACAGCTTCTGCTATGCAATCAACTGACACGATGATGAATTATTGCTTTTAAACATCCATCCCCGGGCTGATGACAGACCGTTTATCAAGTATGTTCAAACACAAGGAGTATTTTATATTAGACTCATTTTTTATATCCTTCTCCTCTGTGGATTACTTCTTCTGGGGTGTGTAATTTCGACCTCTGGTGGCGAGGGATTCACCCCCGTAGACAGCGCATATTAGGGACGAGACAGCGCACACAGTTTGACAGAGATGAACAGCCAGCACAGAATGTTTTTCTGGGAAAGTTTTCCATGAGTGTGTATTTCACTTTTGCTTTATACATTAGGAAATATGAATACCATACTGTATCCACACACATACACACACACACACACACATATATAGTAAGAGTGTATATATATATATATATATATATATATATATATACACACACACACAGTTTTCTCCAAGGCAGCAACCTACAGATATAGATTTTCCAAAGTCCTGGGAACATTTCCAACTTAAGTACCTCAAAAAAACCATAATACATCCTGAATCCAAGCCAAAAATTGCTAGAGGTACAAGGTATCTGACAATGCAGCGACAGTATAGTTTTAGTATCTGAAATGCAGTTAAAGGTTTACAATGGCAATTCAGATACAGAAACTGGGGCTGGCAGAACCGTTAACTTGCTGCCAGGTTCCCGCAGCAACATTATTTCTGCCATCTCACTGCATGGAACGGTAATGACGCTTTCCAAAATCCGATAAAGGCTACATTATAGTGCTGGTAGCACTTGAGCGGGCGGTGTGGCCACTGGCGAAGGAGCTTCAGAGCCTCTGCCCATCTAAACGTCACAGAAACATCGTCATAAAACAACCTGCACACACATGCAGACGGCGACAATTTACCATGATGACTGTGAGCCGGGAGGGTGTACTGACGACTACAAGTCGTGCCTGCTTGATTTTCATTAAAAGCGACGTGCGGCTAAAATTATGCTACTTCAGCGAAAAGTTAGAACTTATGGATAGCTCGACTTCTTTTTCACGGAGCTATACGAAGCCAGATTACTAGTCACGGAACAGTTCACTGCTAAAGCATGCATGTTAAAGCATTCATATGCTTAGTAATAAAGGCCATTGTCTGCTTGAGCTGCAATTATTCTCTTTTAGTTCTTTATCTAGCTCCCCCTCTTAATTCAATTCTCTTTCAAGCCATGTTATTTGAAGCTACATTACTGTTATTCGTTCTTTGCTATTTTATTTTGGTAAAGCGCACATTCTTACATGGACGTCGTCGGGTACGATCGATCTGGGCCATAGCCCCAAGTCTTTTAAGCCAAGCAAGGAGTATTTTAGCCCCGATGCCAATCTTCTTTCAAAAACATAAAAGTCAAGCCCCAGGAAAACTTGACTTAGCCCCTGGTCTTTCAGCGGTTAGAAACGCCCCTGCATTCTTATGTGTGTTACACACAGAGGCAGAAAGTCCAGGTCCAGAAAGTACAAGCCCAGACCGAGATTTTGTTTCAACCAACCAGTTGAATTTACAGTTACAGTCACAGAGAACGCAACTGGTTTGGGTGAAAAAATCTTGGTCTAGAATTCTTCTTTCTGGACCTTGATTTTCCATTTATATAAAGCCAGTATCTTTGCTGTTTCTTTGTTATGACAGGTAGCCTGTTCTTATGGCAGAAAAAAAAATCCTATAAATTACTAATTGACCTAGTACCATATCCTGAAATGGTAGAATGACTTAGTAAAAATCACTATAAATAAGCATATATGCATGTTTTAATGGTACAATAAATTGGTTTCAGAACAAGGCCATACAATCTGATGTACAAATAACCTTATAACATCACCAAACACCAAAATACACACTCTTCCCTACAGGCAACCAAATACATTCAGCAACCTTCTAAATGAAATTCATAGTCAGTGCTTTATAGAAGGAAGGTACAGTAGGTATTTAATGCATATATCGTGAACATGACTGATTAAAGAATGAACTGAGCTGGGAAGAGAAACAGATACAGAGTTGTCAACTTTGGTCAGCTGGCTGGAGTGAGATTTTCAATTTGAGACAAGTCTGCACACTCATGTACACGTAGTTACATGTATGTAAGAGTTTTTTTACCTTGTAAATAGTCTACAGGGTTTGCAATCTGCGCCAACAATTTTGAAGTAGCTCAATTTAGGTTTATAATGGAATAATATAGATTTGCTGAATGATTCATAGGTGAGCGTGGCAGTCTGAATGCGTGAGAGTCACACCAGACACGTGAGAGCTGGCCACCCTGCAGATAAGACAATCTGACAGACAGATAGCCCTGGGCTGTAAAAATTGACCCGACCTGCTAATGCAAAGTGCCTTTGAACAGGAAATTGGCTTCACTACGTGCATAAGGATGAGTTGAAATGAAGAGGTGTTGAGATCAGGGTGTTTCGGCTGTTAGTCCGAGGAGCCCCCACTCTGCCCTGCCACTTTACCGTCGCGCTACCGCTCGGAGCTTGGTCAGTGCCTACGCAACGTGTCATGGCTGGGCTATGCCACAATAAACATTACACAAAAGAAGAGTAATACTACAAGTGCCACAATACTACACTGTTACTACGATAATACTATACTAATAATACTCTATGAAAAATACACCGATTTAATTTTTTCTGCAACAGTAATACCCGTTAGCAAATTAATATAATTGTATTTTTCCACACTTCATTTGTACTTTTATTAACAGATGGGAGCAGGAGAGTGATTTCAGCATCAGACATATTTTCTACATCTGGCGCCAAGCCCAATTACCTGCTTTATACTGGCTAAGTTCCACCGAAGCATTTGATAAAATTTGGCGTTTCTCTGCTTGTAAAAATGCATAATAATCCCCCCGCAGCGCAGGGAATAACGGTGGAGCTGTTACTGAGTGGCAAAAAAAATAAAATAAAAAAAGTCCTGCACTGCTAAAAGCGTCTGAAATGTTACCTTCAAAGGGGTGGCCAATCTTCAGGGGAGGCAAACAAGATGCAGTATAATCAGGCGGAGAGGAATAAAGTAAGCAGGCAGTGGCTGGCGACTCAGCCCCGCCCTCACCGCCAGCCCACCAGCACGCTTCACCTCCACCACTCCTTTTAACCTTTCCGCTGTCCCATGCTCATGTATTTTTATTTTTAAAAAATGGTGGCTTTCATTCAAAGTCTAATAAATTAGTATGTTTTTTCTCGTGGCTTTGCTGAAAGACAAAACACATATTTACCCACCCGGCCGCACCCATCCATACGTCGCTGTTCCTCTCTGCACGACTGGTCACCGATTTGATTACAGCCCCGGTTTGCTTGAAAGGGAAACCATAACAGTGATATGATACTGCACTTAGACACTGGCTTCTGTGTCTTAAAAAGAGGCCAAGCAAGGTATCTGCTGGGAGATGGTCTTACGTGATAAGGAGTCGCAAATATACTTCGGTATATTTGAGAAGCATATGTAATATTTTCATTTTTTTTCTGAATGGCCCTTGGCAAGGACTCACAGCTGATATTAATGTATTTTATGGCCTAGCTGACCCTGCCCGGCTCCGAGAGAGTGTGTGCGTGTATGTCTGTGTGTTTTTCCACTTGAGAGATCAGTACTGATTCACCATTTCACCATCAGTAGTCCACCTCCTGCTCGCACAGTTCTACCTCGCAGCGCCCCACGCGGTCCGGTGTAACTGCCGGCCCACGCAGGTCCTCTATCCTCACAGGCCCCCGAAACGAGTGCCGGGCCCTTGGTGTGACTCCCAGCTCTGCCTGCTCCTTCCCGTCGCCCGCAAGGATAGACAGAGACAGTTTCCCGCCAGGTAAAAAAAAAATAACCGCAGGGGGACGGCAGCGGCAGCGTCCTCGCATAGCACCGGTGCCGTGGCGGTCAGCGGTATCGGAGCCTGCCACGTCGCGTTACCGCGGCGATGTGGGCCTGTGGCGGGATGCCGTTCTGACAGGAGCCCTCGCCTAGGGGCTCAAACCGCTGCCTCTCTTCCCAGAAAGGCTTGGCACTTTTGTACCCCGACATCAGGATGTAGCATCAATATTACATAAAAATACAAACAAAAGAAAAATTGGATTTCCAGGAAGCTGAGGTGCTTCTCAAAATCATCCTGCTCTTCTGGTTATCGCCACTCCAGCTGTATTCATTCAAAAAACAGAAAAAAAGGTATTTGTTTATGGTTTTGACTTGACTTGGATTCTGAACAGCAGCCACTCAGTATCATTGCTAAGCAGGACTCGCCGCACTCGCTAAATACCTGTGTTGACAGTCCCTGTCTGTCAGTCAACACGCTGGACCGTAAGCCGATTTGGGGAAGGGTGTCTGACAGATGAATGTAAATGTAAAAGCAGAGAGAGACGGAAATGTAAGAGGTGCACACTAGCTGTAAGCTATCCAGGCTGCAGGTGGCTGCTGGAGCCCGTCGCGTGACCTACATACGTTAGTGAGGTCAAGGAACGTAGGCTTGTGGTGGTCACAGGAAGGCGGGCGGCTGTTAGTGGGAGATGTGGAGGTCACAGGAAGCCAGGCGGCTGTTAGTGGGAGATGTGGTGGTCACAGGAAGGCGGCTGTTAGTGGGAGATGCGGTGGTCACAGGAAGGCGGGCGGCTGTTAGTGGGAGATGTGGTGGTCACAGGAAGGCGGGCGGCTGTTAGTGGGAGATGTGGTGGTCACAGGAACGTGGGTGGTTGATAGTGGGAGATGTGGTGGTCACAGGAAGGCGGGCGGCTGTTAGTGGGAGATGTGGTGGTAACAGGAAGGTGGGGCGGGGTGGGGGGATTGGTGGGTGGTTACAGGATGATCGGGGAAGGACATGATTGTTTTTCAAACAAACAAGGTCAGCCTGCCAGTGTGCCAGTTCTGTGGGTCATAGGGAACATGACTTCTCCATGAGGCAGCCCATGACTGTCTTTCTGCTGGGGGGTTGCTACATGCTGCCAGCCGACCCCCAGAATCTCAACACCTAAAGGGAGCGAGAGCGAGCACATTAAACCAGGCAGTGCTTGGTAACCGAATTCCCATTGCCGCAATTTACCGAGGCGGACAGCGGTTTTCCATGCGAAGAAGAGAGCACAGTGCTGCGGGGAGAGCGGCCGGCTTCTGAGGTGGAGGAGGAGACCGCCGTCTCCCGTCGAGGGAGGACCAGCGGGAAAACTCAAACAAGCAGATTCGCAAGACAGATCGGCAGATGTGGCGTCGGATTGGACGCAGCGCGCCACAACAGATAAACATCTGGCCAACAAAAAGAAGGAAAGGGGCCTGATAAACTGAGGAGGTCAACAAAGAGAGAACACGTGTAGAGAAAGTTAGGAAGGACCAGTGTGAGAGGGATGGCATGAAGTGCTTCGATGTTTCTGTGCATCTCCAATTTTGAGGGCCTGTAACAAAGTTTCCAAAATGTAGCTACACAGCTTTTAGATACTAAAGTGTGTAAAATGTCGTATTAAAGTCCATCTATCTGTCCATTCCCTGTACCCACTCGTCCTCCGAACGTGGGGTTCCGTAGCTTATTCCAGAAGCTACGACCGCAAGGCAGGGGATAACTCAGAACAGGGCGCCATCCCATCTCAGGAGACACAAATACACACACACACACATGCACGTGCGCACGCCCCCGCACATGCACACATCCAATCACACCTAGTCCTATAAACAGGATGGAACAAAATCCAAATCACTTTGTGTCCTTGGGGTTTGATTTAAGCAAGGACTTGTTAAGAACATCAGTGGACCAAGATCTTTCTGCATCCCTCCATAAAATTAATCTGTAGGGTCCGTTCCTCCCTCCATTCGCTGACATTCCATGAGAATGATTTGATAACTGTACTGGGGGAAAAAAAAAGATATGAATATAGTGATATTTATCTCTTCATGTCAAAAGAAGGCTTCTCCGTCCTGTCAGACACGCTGAGGAGGTTCCTTCAATTCCACGGACATGGGCCACCTCCATCATTTCAGTGACACGTTTCGAAGATCTATCAGTCTCGCTAAATGGTTCTAAAGTGCTTCTTATACGGTAGCATGTATTCCAGTGTCAGTAAAAAAAAAATACATGCAGACGTGCAGCTGGGCGCGAGGAAGATGAGGAGGTAAGCGACATGCCCTTCCCCCTGAAACGTCGCTCTGGCGAGCTAAAAAGGTGAGTGCCGGCTTATTTTAGCCACGTTTCGGACACAGCCCCCAGTTGCAGCTGCCGTCCCGTCCCGTTAAGTCAGCAGCGTACCTCAAGGTCAACGCTTTCGGGAGCCCGACATCACAGCGGCCGCGGGTGTTACGTAACACGAGACATCGACACTGACCCCTCTCCTGAAAACCAGGCCTATTCCATAGCCTCCGGTAGCTGTGAAAAGTAGACCACTAGGGTCCAGAAAAATGGCCTCTTTGCTGATGTGCTCTATTTTTATTTTATATTTTATTTTTTTTCCCCTTTTGCCGGGTTTCTCTTTTGCTTGGTGAAACATTTCACCTTCAGCTATTCTCAGGTTCAATTATGTGTCTGATTTCTCTCCATTCACTCGGAAAATAATGTGACGTCAACCACATGGCACCAACATTAATCTACGAATATGTGTGAGAGCACATAAATGAACAATCCCTAGAATGCACCTCCTGTAAAAACAGTCTGATCTACACACATCACATACGATTATGTCACTCTCTAGCTATGTACATTTGTGCCAGGTTCAGATTTCTTAAGATGAGACCTCAGCATGTTCACTTTTCTTATGTCCACATAAATATTACTGACACATGTACTTGTCATAATTTTGAACCTGTTTTGGCCCTGACGGCTTTCCGTAGTAAAAGCTATTTATACCATATATAACAAAGAATGACTGTTGGCCAGAAAAAACAATTTCATCTTAGGCCGCAGAAGACAGCACAATTACACTCCTTGTCTTAGTGCACTTGTACATATAAAACATCAAACAAACGTGACATGGTGTGTGTTTCCATACAGTTCTCTTTAGAGAGATCTTACATCGTGGTACCATAAAATAAACATATCAGAAAATGAATCTACACCTAGAAGCGCACAAGCCCATCTCACTATCCTATAACAATCCTTTACTTGTGAATGCGATAGTTTATCAGATCCGCGGTAATAAATCGTTGCCCCCTTCCTCTGTAAATCTTCGCCTCGTATCCAAGATAAGAAGAGCAATTGAGTTATTGAGCGAGTGGTTTAAGATTTAAGCTCTAACTCAGCCCGAACTCAAAAGCACTGAAGAAGGAATGGATCAGATCAGGTTTCATTACCAACGGCTCCATTTCCTTCCCTCAATTTGTATCTATGGCCCTGCAGAGGTTAATCTCGGGTCAAGAGGCCAAGAAGTCGGCCCATCCAGATGTTCGCTGGATATATGTGTTTCTGGGATTACAGAACAGGTACACCAACCCTAAATGGCCATCTATGCACTTGGTAGCTAAAGTCCAAAGGAAGCTACTACTTGGTGTGACATTATTTACAGCAACATTTAACTGGTTTACCAGATGGTTTTATCCAAAGCAATATATATTTTTTGACAGTCAAACAGTCTCTGGAGCATCTGGGGGTTAAGAGCCTCACTCAAGGGCCTGATGGTGACATCACTCTGTTGACCATGGAATTAGAACCACCAAGATTCTGACCCACTGAAACACACATTGTGTGACATATATTACCTGAAGGTGTTATGTACATGCATGTACAACCTCACTGGTAGGAAAATAATTTAAAGTGGTATACTTAATGTTGTATGTTAATATAAATAAAAAGGAAGAGAGAGTCCATCTATCCATTTTCTGTAACCGCTTGCCCTAATCAGGGTCACGGAGGGTTTGAAGCCTATCCCGGAGGCTACGGGTCCATAGCAGGGATCAGCCCAGGATGGGGGGGGGCAGCCCATCACAGGGAACACACACACACCGAAAAGAGAGTCAGAAATTCTAACAACAAATACCCATCTGACAGATTCAAAAACCCACAACTGGGACAACTACACTAAACCAACAGAACAGATAAACCCACAGGCACCACTGCGTGACGCACTTGGGCTACCGCGTCGGCCTCCGACCCACAGCGTACCCAGAAGGAGTTAACCGAGACGGTAAATGCACCGTGCATCTGCTAATGGAAATAAGCCGAGTTTAAGAGCAGGGAAAATGAGAGGAGCTCAGGGTGGTGGGAAAATAATTACGTGCTCGACTCGCACTTGTCAGAGAAAAAAAAAATCCCATAATAAGGCAACGAAAAATGGCGAAAATAGGTAACAGAAAGTAGGAGCCTGGAGGTGATAGATGGACGGGGCGAGGGAGGGAGGGTGGGGGGATATAGGTCTTCATTTTCTGGGGTTATAAATAAGAACCGGCCCATATTAATTAGGGGCGGGAATAGCCACAAGTCTTCAAGGGTGGGGGGGGGGGGGGGGGGGGAAGGAAGGGCCTCGCGGGGGGGGGGG
>JAODKL010000114.1:656152-670422 GCA_026780765.1 Petrocephalus schoutedeni
TCCGTAACTGCCATGTTCCTGAGGATGACGAAGGTCAGGTGGCTCCGTAACTGCCATGTTCCTGAGGATGAGGAAGGTCAGGTGGATCCGTAACTGCCATGTTCCTGAGGATGACGAAGGTCAGGTGGCTCCGTAACTGCCATGTTCCTGAGGATGAGGAAGGTCAGGTGGATCCGTAACTGCCATGTTCCTGAGGATGACGAAGGTCAGGTGGCTCCGTAACTGCCATGTTCCTGAGGATGAGGAAGGCCTCCTCCACCACTCTCTTTCACGGACCCTTTAAATGAAACAGCAACTCTTCACGGTCTTGCAGTTGAATACAAAATGACCTCACTGTAGTAGCCCCCCCATATACCCCCCCTGTGCTCCTGACACTCGCTGTCTTCATGCTATTCAGCTTATATGGAGGCTTGCCAACAAAGCAGAACTCTCCAGGGCCAGTACATGTGTAGCATGTGCTAGTGGGCCTATTACATAAACAAAGCCGGTAGCCGCTTCTGAATGAGGAGGCTTACATAACGTCATTCCATCTAACTTGCCGCTCAAGGCTGCCACAGACACCAGCTTCTTCTCGGAGATCTAACCGGCTATTCGGGAAGTACATCTCAATGGATGTTGGACGGACAGCACAGAAGAGGCGTGGCTAAAGGGCTAGAAGTCAGGCAAGTTAATTGCGGCTCTGGACGGATGAAAAACTGCGGCCCCGGCCTCGCTGCTCACAAGAAGACTGATCAGAGAGTCATTTTCATAAGAGCTTAACCATCCATTTTATTTAATTGAACCGGAGTAACATGATTGCAAATGAGCTGAACGCAAAGGCCCGTCACCGTTGGCTACATGATGTGCAACACCTACGCAGCCTGGATCAGCTTCAGTCCAGTTCATGTAATTATATCTATCACAGCTGCAAAGACTGTCTGCCTCCGTGTACAAGAATCCTCCAATAATCAAGGCTTCATTGCAGGAGTGTCTGTCTGCATCAGGAGAGACAGACACAACACGTGCAGAAAACCGTTAAAGAAGCCAGACCAGAGTGGGATCACCTCTAGAATGACATGGAGGGGTGGGGTGAACAGATAGACAAATATATATTTTTATTGCATCTGCCCAGAACACTCGAGTCCACGCACACGGGGCAAGTTCGGCTTACACCTGGTGATTGTGGATTGCCCTCCAGCAGAAAGCCGGCCCACCGCAACGCAGGCATGCAGCAAATCCTCCTCAAAGCCTCTAGACAGGGATGCTGAAAGGAGCGAGTCACGAGCCCAGGGACATCCTGCTCTGCAGAAACAGACGCTAGAGGGGAAGGAGAATGGTATCCAAGGGCCGGCCGCTGAACCGCTGATACCCCACGGGCTGAACCGCTGATACCCCACGGGCTGAACCGCTGATACCCCACGGGCTGAACTGCTGAACGGTTGATGTGCTTAAGCGATGATCATACATCGATTTGATTAGGAAAACTGTGAGTTATGCAATTAATCTTTGGTCACACTAATTAAGGCTGTTTTTAGCCTATAGATTACCCAGTGAGTTTCACAGAAGGCTCTCAGCTTCTCAAAGTAAGCCAAGCAGTCGGAGAGGACCACTCTTCTTCATGTCCGGCACTCCTAGTTGGTGTCCCTTACAATCCTCAACTCAATTAAAATATTGGATCCACTCCTGAAATGCAGAGCGGCCTTCTAGGCAAATTAAAAAGATATTTAGGGAGCAGATGCTGTCTTAATGATTTTTATCATGTCTTTATGTTTGCTGTGATTTAAAACAAAAAAAAAAAAACCTGCGTGAGCTTAATACTTTTTGGATCTGCTCTTGGTGCCAATATGAAAAGGTACCATGTTATTCTCAGACAGCTGTTTCGACACAACTCCCAATCACAGACATCTGGCAAGAGAGGAAGAGAAAGGGTGCCGTGCACATCCACTTCTGCCTATGATTTCATCGTTGTTTATGTAACAAAGTGTGGTGTTCTTAGAACAGTTCTGAATGGCCCTCTGCACCCCGCGAAGAAATCGCCAAGGAACCGATCCCAGTGCTCCGAGACATCGCCCACATCCTGCCTACACCTTCACACCAGCCCGCCCACCCCTCCCCCACACCTGGGATCATGTCTGAAGACGTGTTTTGCAGCCAAATGCATCATATCTCTGCATCTAGAGCGTCTTCAATATTTACCACATTCTCGGATTAACAGCTAAATAACCTTAATTTTTCCTTCATTTAGTCAAACTCTGGGTTTTGATATCATATCGTTGCTCCAATTTCTTGAAGAGTCACCAGTGAGACCTCCCATTAAAATATCCCAGAGCAATTTTAAGCAAGGAAATCATATTTTGGTTTAAAACACATGCGTGTACAAACACATACATCTCATCGCACCCATTTAACAAAGTGTGAAAATAATTTATATTTGCTTGGCTGCTGCAAAGCCACGATATGAACGCGTGGCATTAGCTGCATGTGGGTAGAACATCATCTATCAAGTTGTAAAACGATGCAAAAAATAAAGTAAATTAAAAATATAAATTACAGCAGCAAGAGAAGATTAGGCATAAAAATACAGAGAGGTCTCATTTTTATTATCTCCTAGGTGGGTAAGAATCCTCCTTGTATCCTGCCTGTTCCTCTAACAACCCCAGGAACCAAGCCAGGACAGTGTGCTGTTTACAGCATTCCATTCACTCCCTGTGTCTCCATGCGTTGCCGAATTGCTTCCCGATCGGGCCCGACACATTTGACATCCGAAATTCCATTTCACACATGCCCTTTAAAAAAAGCACTCGGATAGAAACGTCAGTTTGAAGCCATAAGCCCTGGCATAAAATCGAGGGTTGGATTTAAATCAAAGCGCGGGCGACCTGTGGTGCCTGTGTATCGATTTCCGTTAAGCCGGCGAGGAACGACACCCTCCGTCCTCGATATTCAAATCTCCGTATTCAAAGAAGGCTTTGTCAGGAGCGCCTCCCTGTGAATTGTACAAAACCCCGTGGAATGCATCCAAAATTCTTCCCGTAGATTTCTCTTCTCTCCACATTCTATCTTTTTACACGCTCTAGGGATACATTGTCAGACAATTTAGCTGGCATGCAAGTCGCTGGAGCGAAGACAGAGACCTGCTGAGGGAGAACAAACCCGAACAGCGTTCACTTCATACCTGCTGGGGGGTCTTCGGTGGAAAGGGTCCCATGTATCCGAGGGTGTAGAAATTTGGCGCTCCTTGGAAGTTATTCGGCTACACCAAAATTTTTGTGGGCATCAGAATCTAGGAAGGGAAATGGGGTGGAGAGAAAAGCGGACCTTAGTGAGATCTCAGAACCTCAGAGGTCCAACATCACAGAACCCACTCCCAAGAAACTCCTTGGGTGGATGGACTTCTGCCGCTTTAGGGGGCAGCAGAGAAGAAAGCCCTCTGACGTTCACCTTGGCTTGAGCTGAAGTGTGGATTGATTGTTTAACCTCTAATCTCTAATCGTTTAGATGCTCGATCTTAGTACATGAGGTTGAGTATTCTAAATGAGTATCAATGAAATTGAATGGAATGCAAATGCATTTGACCACTATCTATTAATGCCTGTTAATATTTAAAAGGGGGACTTGAAAACTCAACATTATCTTCTATATACATACCAGCAATACCAATGGAAATCCCAATAAAGGAGTGTTTATATGCAGCCCATTATGTATGTCCTAATGAACAAAGTCTATCAACTTCCGCAGAATAAGAAGTGACTCTGTGAGGCCTGCCTAAGTTGATGCGTGTAATTACTGAATGCCTACATAAGATGAAGTTAATTGCCTTTAAAGGCAGATTACTTTATACCGTTATGGCTCTTGTCCACAGTACTGAATTGCTGTGTTAATCGCCGAGCCTTAAGATTGATTTTGTTTCTGTCTGATGCGTCATCCTCGGTCACGTGGAAGGAGTTTTAAAATTCACGGAGTGCCACTTGTGGCCAAAAAAAAAAAAAAAGAGAGATCACTCTAGTGAAGTCACTGAGTTCATCTTGTTTCACAGAAGGCCGCGATGCGGCAATGACTGCGGAAACTCTATGGCAACCGAGAGGAGGAGGCACGGCGCGCCGCGGATGCGGGCGAGCCATGAACGACAGCTTACAGAGAAAATGTCAGTGGCAGCCGCGTCTTGACGCTCCTCTGCAATTTCACAATCTCCGTTAAAAGGAGGCAGCATGGAGACGAGAAATGTCATACTCGAGCGGTTCAAGGAACATAACACCGTAACGTGATAAGATCCTCACTATCATTTTTTTTTTTGTTTTTTGCTTTTCAGGCAACACAGTGTGCAGACTGAAGTGGCGGTGAAAGAGAAACACAACCTAAAAGGTAATTACGACAGAGCCAAACAACAGAGCGAAGTCAAGGCTACGATGCATGTAGCTATGCGCTAAACATCACAGCAGCTAGCAGGCCAAAGCAGCCCTACGAAAACAGCGGTATAATATGGGCAGAGCCGTTCACAGGCGGCGTGCGATTTCATGTTTGATACACGACTCTAAAGCAAGATGAACAGGCAAATCCAAACACCAGAAGCATCATTTTGGATCGGGATATTTCTGTGAAGATGCCCAGCTCATGTTTACATATGATTCTTACCAAAATATTTTGATAATGCTAGTTTTATTTTGGCATATTTCCTGAACGAAAACAGGATTTCACACCAATCCCCTTCCCCCTTAAAATTACCCCTTGCTGAAAACAGATGCTCGCGAACCAGACCGGCAATGCTGAGGGGTTTAGCGATAGCAGAGGCAAAGCAGGCTGGAAGCCGGGAAGGTCGGGATGGGTGGACGGACAGGGAATCGAGAGGCAGCCCGGAAGTCGGGCTCGGGTTCGAGAGCTGGTGAGGTCTGTCCTACGAAGAGCGCGCCAGACACGTAGCAAGTCCAAGGGGGAAGTCCAAGGAGGAAGGGATCAGGACGAGAAAAAAGAAGAGGTGATGGGCACGGCAGATGAGGGCCGAGGGAGAGATGAGGGTTAGTACGCTTGGTAAGTCTCATGTAAGCACTCACACGGATAACAGGGCAGAGCAGGGTTAAACAGGGCATATGCCGGGTGGGCACTGCAAACCATAGCAAATATCCATCCATACATCCATCCATCCATCCATTCATCTCTCCATTCACTCTACAACTGCTGATCCAGGACAAGGACACAGAGGACCTGAAGTTTATCCAAGGAAACACAAGGCACAAGGCAGGGGACACCGTGGGATGGGAAGCCGGAAACACACGCTCACATGCACTCCTCTAATATGGCCGACATAGGCACGCTGGTGTATCTAATCACAGGGGGATACCTGCACAAACACGGTGATAAGATGCAAAATCCAGCAAAGATCAGATCTGCGGGCGGGATTCAAGCCCCCTGTAGAGTGTGAGACCACCCCAACTCCCCGACTACAGTAAACTGTGCCAGTGTATTTCTGACACAGTATCTGGATGTATGTAGGCTGTGACAGCACAGGTATACTGAGACAGAATAACACATAAATCGCAATTGCTCCAGGCAGGATGTAAGCACGGATAAAAATAAGCCACAGAGTCTCATACTGATAGCGGTTAGCAGAGAAATTCTCTTAACGATGAATATTAATGTTGAGTTTGAATAATTATTAGTTGCAGAGGCGTAACAACCATTCCTCTTCGAAATCTGTGCCAATCACCCACATCTAATGTCTGTTATTTATTATTTTTAATTGCATACAGCTACTTGTTCTTTGTATTGGGTATGGCTTGTTACACATAGCCAATAAGACATTTAAAATCATAATAATTACTCACTATTACAATATACTGTAGTATAAAATGTAGTATAAAATTTATGACTATTTTCAGCTAATGAGAGGAGCAACACGAGGCAATACATGGTTTTTATAACTGTCACAAATAGCAAATAATCATTGATAAGTATCCATCAAATAGTGATTTTATATCTATACACACAGATATACAAAAATATACTTTTAATACATAGGTATATTTTAGCATTGTAAGATCCGTTCTGGAAAAAGAAAATCAATTTTTTGCTCAATAAACATCAGTGCACGTTTTTATTGTTTTTATGCGTTTCTAGGGAAACATTCGAGGGCGGTGATTGTGCTTCTCTCCAAGAGGGCAAGTCTCTCTTCTGATAAGAGGTGGTTGGGCACACAGAGTGAATTTGCCAGCATTGTGCGGTATACCGTCAGGTGCTCTTAAAAAAAAATCTACAGCATTTGAGCCGTGCACATCTCCGGTCGCATTCTCAGATAATCCACGGCACAGATAGCAAAAGACTGCGCAAGTTAGCAAAAGACTACGCAAACACTCCCGTCACGTTAAACTATGAGCGCGTTACCAGCGGCACAGCTGAGAACTGACAGGCTAGCTGTTAGCATGCTAATACTGTAGGTAGCCACCTCGATCTGTGGCAGGCTGCAGCCACACAAAGATTCGTTTTCAGAGGATTTGGGGTGATTACTGCATACGGTCCTGCAGGAATTTTGGGGGATTTATTTGTTGACGGTAGCAGGAAGCTAATGAGACCTCGGGAGAAATGTAATCATTCCCTGGAAAGCGGTCAGCCGAGGTCAGCTCTGGCTCCACAGCCTGCTTTCAAGCTAAATGCCAGTATTTACAAGCCATCGAGCTCGACGCGTCCCGGCTTCGCAAACGCCGAGCGGAATAAGTTAACATTTCACAGTATTTCCTTCAGCCTCGTTACCGGAGTATTTTCAGTCACACTTTAATGACCCGATGAGGGCTTCGTCCTTTATTTCTGGGTCAGCAAAATTAATATAACAAGGAGGGATTAATGGCTCTGCAGTCCGATACTGTACTGCGCCATCCTTAATGTCGCATCGCATGCATTATAAATAAATTAATTATAAGGTTATACATACTCACTTCGCCTGTAAACAGTATAAGTATGTAGCCTTAGTTTGTGTTATTTTATTTTTTTGTGACAAAATCAGGCAAAGGAAATATGATTTTTACTGATCTCTATCCATCCATCCATCCATCCATCCATTCATCATCTAAGCACTTATCCTGGTCAGGGTCACAATGGCCTGGAGCCTCTCTCAGGCAGCATAGGGAATAAGGGTGGGAAACACACTGGACAGGACGCAATTGTTTTGCTGGGATTTTTGGGAAAGCTCGTTAAGATGTGTGGCGTAATACTTCACGCCCCCGCCTCTTTCGACACTGTTCCCATGTCACAGCTTCATGCCTCTCTTTCCGCAGTCAGTGAGCACAGGTGTGGACCGTTCTGATGCTTCCATTATGAATGCAGTGCCTGATTTTCACTGCGCATGGCCCGTGACATGCTACAGAACGGCCATGAGATGGAGTCATCAGGGAGAAGGATGCAGATCCAATGAACCGGCGCTAAGGTAATTCGCACTATGCTGTGCCTCTTCCAGTCCCCGTCAAATTCGCAGGTAAAATGGCACTCTTACGTTCTTTCAAAAGATGGAAATCATATCACTGTTTACTTTACCAGAGAATAAGAAAAATGGACCTCAGGGTCAAATATAAGTTGTTTAGGTTTGGAGAGAAAATGTATATGTTAAGTTATATGTTAAGCATATAATGGGGTGGAAATTAAATGCTTAAGACAGCTAGTCAGAGTGACAGATCGGGAATGAGCACAAAAAGCCGGGAATCCATTACAAAATGTTAGATTTGGATTTTTTAAATTAGACTTGGACCGAAAAAAATTAGAAACATCTGGAAACATTTCTGCATCCACTCACACCAATATGGTGAAACGACTTAACAGTTGTGATTTCATGATAAGAAACTAATATTATTTCCTTTTAAATTCAGAGAATAGAACATTTAACCCGCAAGTTATGAAAGGAGGGGGCACAGTATAGCAGGGAATACCCCCCCCCCCCCACACACACACACACACATGCATATTTCATACCGACATACACACACTCATACACACACACATGCATATTTCATACTGACATACACACACTCATACACACACACATGCATATTTCATACCGACATACACACACACACACATGCATATTTCATACCGACATACACACACACACAGTTCATACCGACACACACACAAAAACACACCCACACGCACATTTCATACCCACACACACAGAAATTTCATACCAACATTCACACACCTACACACAGACATGCACATTTCATACCCACACAGATACATGCACATTTCATACTGAGATACACACAATAAATGAGAAGTCATTTAAAGATGATTTAAAAAAAACGATTCTTAGAAGATAAAACTTTCACTTCAAAATGGTCTCTGTGGTATTCTTTCTCCCTAGCACACGCGCACACCAGTGGTCGCTGCTAGTCTTTCAAAAAGGGCAAGCTCATTTTAGGCCTGCATCATAAAATTCGTTATTTGTACATAAATTCTGCCCTGATTATATGAATGAACAAATGAACGAACAAACAAACTTTACACAGCTGAAACAAGGAGCAAACTCGAGAACGCTATAATTATGTTTTTTCTTTTTTAAAGAATGATTTCTATGTATGTTTTTATTAGCGGCAAATAACACATGTGCAGCTGTGCAGCAGTTTGTCTCACGGCTTCACTTGCAAATCCGCATGGCACTGAGCTGGAAGTTGCTGTCTATCAAAAAGGGGCTCCGCCCTTTAGACAGTTCCTCCAATCATCATACATCAGCCCAGCGTCCTGGCCCACCCACTGCTGCGCTTCCATAGAGTTTAATGCACTGTGCTGCCCTATAAATGTATGAGAAGAAAATCGCATCAGACAATCTACGATTCTGAATGAGCTCGTCATGAAGTTGAACGCATTTTAGTGCACTTTTACTAAAAGCAATATCAATACGATATACGTGCATATCTGAACGTTTATTTTCTGACATATTTGAGGAAGCGGAGCTTGGCTTGTAGTCTTAGAGCAATCGCCACTGACACACACACACACACACCTCTTCTCCCTTGAGGGCATCTCAGCCTTGCACGGTGATGGATCAGATCAGACAGACTAAGACAAATGGCCTCCCCTCAACATCAGGGCTAATTAGCTCAGATCCTGGACCTCGTCCCTGCTGCTGGATACTCAGGCTCTCGTACCCGCGCTTTTCGGAGTTACAGAGCAAGCAGACATCAGGCGATAACTACCCCTTATTATCGAGCTACGCTGCCGCCACCTTCGTAATAACTTTAATAGCACACCTCGTGAATCCCCCAGATCTCGCAGGTTTGTGAGGCAAGTCATCAGGTAGCTAATTTCATATAGGGAAATATGTAATTTAATTGACTTTTATCCTCAATACACTGATTACTGCATTGAGAGAAATGTGCAATTATGAAAACGTTAAATCCGAAAAACATCTTGTTATGACTGATGTAATGATATATCTCTGCGGATTGGCGGAAGCTAGGACAGCTGTTCAGCTACGGGTTATAGCCGACTAGGCTTTGTCGGCACGTATAGTTAATACAGACGTTACAAACGTTAGCTGAGGAGGAGAAGTTGATACTTTAACGCATTTGATCACCTGAGGCACGTTGGTCCGAACTGACATAAAGCTTAAAGACGTCACATCTGGTCAGAGGCTGCGGTGTGAGGCGAGAAGGACAAGCTTCCTGGCGTTCTGAAGTCTCAAAAACGTTTCAGAGGTGCGATGATGGCGGTAAGGATCCACGGAAGTGGCAGTATCGGCTTCCGGGGTGAGGAGCTCACGATTGGCAAAGGCCTCTCCCGCCTCCAGCGCCCTTCGTCAGCCGTGTGATTCCCCAGCACAAGGCGATAGGAGGCGCCCTTCAGTTTCATACGACAGCTATTGAGCAACCGCTGGTCCTGCTAACGCCGTCTAGTGGCCATCCTCACTAGCTTGTTGCTAAGGTGCGTGCTCTGGCAGGCGACCAGGGAAGCGAGCACAACAGACCCCCAGCCCTTACTGCAAGGGGTGCTAATGCCACAAAACCTCCATCTCTCTGACCGCAGCAACATCCCTGGGTCTCAGGGGCAATTTGACCTTTAAGGTGGGGCATATTAGGGGCCACAATTCATACTGAGGGTCAGCCATGTCATTAGCCAATGATATGCTTCGAATCGGTGAGCAACAGAGGAGGGGGCACTGCGGGAGCGAATCACTTCTCAGCTGAAGCCGGTGTCCTGTGGCCCTGCTCCGGAGTACGCCCCCTACTGGTAGTGTGGCCTCTCAACCTCGAATGTGAGCAAAGCAGAGAGCCTCTGGGATGACATCACTCGCAACCCTAACAAGACCCTGGGGTGTTTAAACAAGGTTACCTGCTTCTTCTCAGCAGAGGTGCGACATACACACTTGTTAAATATCCGGTTACGGGGTGATATTGTCTGTACTGATTGGCCGGAAATCCTTTAACCCTCCCCACCATCTGAATCACTTAAACGCCCTAAAAGTATCAAGCCAGGCATTTGGTGCTGAAAAGCCATGTGTGAATGTCTCCAGAGCCCCAGCCCAGAGGTGCTACTAAACACCGGACTGTGACGGGACTATAATTATACTGCCCCATTTTGACTTCCGCTTTGTATATGACTTTCTGCAGCCAGACCCGCGCCTTCACCCCCAAATCCGCCCGTAATACCATCTCGCTCCTCGCTAAACTGTTTGTGTTGTCTGACTTGATCCAGCCAAACGAGGGGTGGGTAGTAATTACATCTCCCCTTTCATCAAACGCTCCGTTCGGAGCGGAGTCCTGGAGCCAGGAGCCCTTGGTTCAGCCTCTGCTGGAGTCCCATTAGACTGCGGCTCACAGGAGTGCCTCTCCATGCCCGCGCTGGAGGGCGACCAGGCTGGGGAGGGAGGGGGCCGTTCACTGCCAGGCTATCAATCCACTCATCAGGTTAAAACCAAAGTGGAGGCAGTTAATGAAACCTACACTGGCTGTTCTGGTGCCAGGGGCAATTCTAGGATATGTTTAAGGTTGTGAGTCATCATTCATAAAGAAAGCCCAAGATCCTAAACTGTAAGCCTATATGCCTTGCCTATGTTTTACTGCCTGTTTATATTTTGTTTTTACCTTATATTTTGAATTGGCGGGTGACAGGGGAGAAGCCAGTCTAAGGACCAATCAGCTGCAACCAGTGGCCCTATGGCCCCACCCCTATACGCACCCCTTTTAATGAGGGCAGGACAGGAGGTAGGCTCCATATTGCTACCCTCCGTTTCAGCTCGTAGTTTTAAAAACCTTCCCGCTGTTTGGGAGACCTTTAAAAGAGGGAGAACCATTTACGGTTCAGGGCGTATGTGGTTCATCTGCCTGGAAGCCAAACCACTGACATTTCTGATTTGTTTAAACAACGGCACAGAGCTGCAGTCAAGAATCTGTACATCTACCCAAAGGATTCTGGGAATAAAAGACAATGCCCCCTCCCTCAGGGTGGGCAACACTGTCAAAAGGTATTGTTACTTGTGAAATGATTATTTTAGCTTTTCAGACTTGATACTGATAAAGTTTTATAGTCCAATTAGCCCATTCCCCTTTTCTGTGTTAGCATTACACCTTGGGAGATGTTTAATCAAACTGTACACTCTCTCTTTTAATGTTTAGAAGTATAAATCCGTCACCCGGTATTGAACAGAATCCAGCAGCCAGTGTTTTCACCAAGTCGCACGCTAAATGCTAATTAGCGCAGCCCACACAAAGAATACTGTAGAAAATCATAATTCCAGGTGGTTCTACTTGGAACCAACCAATTCTGCCTTTACAGGAAGGGACAGGTATTTAGCTTCGTCACTTCTACCTGTGGTCTGTCTCACGCCTGTATTAAATGAACTGCACATAATTATTACTTAAAATACAATACCGCTTGTTCTCACACATATCAGCCAATCTGTGGACTGTGCCACAACCTGCCAAGTCCCAGCACAGACACAGATCTGCAGTTATACCGTTTTACCTTGTTAAATAGAATATACATTTCTGAAAGCGAAATCTGAAACATGCTGTGAAGAAAAGTACACATCACTCTTGAACTGGCACCGAGTGGGAATATCTTTGCAATCCATTTACCTGACACACACACTCGAATCCCTTCACGGCTTACCTTTCTTTTTCGTTTTGGGCTTTGTTTACATTGTTCACGCTTTATGTACTGCCAAAAAATATGCCAATGAAATCATTATTGTCCTGTTTATTCAATTTTTTTTGTTATGTTACAGAAATATAGCGCTATTACTGAGATCTGGACAGCATCCATCCCCAAGGAAGACCCTCCAGACAATTAATGATGACTCTTCTTCCATTCGATCCGTCTTCGCCGTTTTATTCATCAATATTAAGTGTCATTCAGCCGGCTTTGGTGGGATTCCACCACGCCGTGTGTTTTCCGCACCCTCCCAAAAGACTCTCGCAGACGCACTTCAATTTTTTAGCTACTTTTAATAAAGGCTTAGCTCAACACAGCGATCAATAACTCAGTGAGTGGAGAGAGGAGCCACAGCTCTATCGAGTGACCACACCGAGTAGGCAACTCTCTGCAAACGAAGACCCCACTTCTAATGAAGGAAAAAGGGGGCTTTTAGTAAAAATCCATAAATTGAATCTAACTTGACATCATGATTCATTGTGTAAAATACGATATTAGGGGGAAAAGATTTAAATTTAGGATGGACTGAAAGGTATTTTTTTTCTTATTTCCAGACTTAAACCATCTACCCATCTTGCTGAGTCGCTTATGAAGTGTATGGTCTTGGTGATTATGGAGTATAGTATACCTTGACACACACAGACTCAGATGCATTATGGGACATTTAGAGACAGTACTGCTGGACTTTAGGACAGCCAGAGGAAACCTGTACAAATACAGGGTTCAGACACCCAGAATTACCCGGATCTGAAGCCCTATACTTGCAGTTGAGAGACTACAGTGCTACCCACTAAGACACCATTGTGACATTAATGAAAAAACCACAAATTCCTGTTTAAATGCACAACACGTCTCAAGCATTATATGAGGTGTGATATTATGTAGTCCTTCTGCACTCTAAGCAAAAAATAATGGAAAAGATGACCCAAGGAGGTGCAATTTTAATTGGTTTAAGGCAAGTCAGCACAGAGTTGGCCAACCATAAGCCTCAAGGAATTTAAGTGCTAAAGTGACCATACAGGGGGAACTCAGTGCCCATGACCAGGACCAAGAGTGAACAGGAGACTCAAGGGAGACCAGTATCTCGCCTCGGATCTTTCCTTTTCAGCCGGCACTTAACATCAATATATGACATCATTAAATTGCATTGCATAAACTAGGTGGACATGTTTGCCCAAAGCTCCATTAATGTGAGGAAAGCTTGCGGGTCAGAGAGCAGGGCTATGGTTATGGGTCTTGTTCAAGAGCCAAACAATAATATTAAAACCAGCCAGCAATACGATTTGAATCTATGACCTTGGACATGGGCCCCAAGCCAAAACACACCAAGCCGCGCACCACCCCCACAAATGTAACTCCATGTTCAACAGGACTTACATAATTTACTGGATCAGCAACGACTATTGCAGACAATCACGGTGCTTTTGTAGGCATTTTTTTTAAGGCTTCAGAAATGATACCATCTAGTTTGCACAGAACTCTGGGGCACATTCTGGCATAGACTGCTGATGCACTGGGTTTTAATGCAAACGAAAGTTAAGATGAGACTGTGAGTAAACACACCGGGCTGTTTATGCGCGAATCGCATACCTTCTAAGGAAAATACGCACAGTTGGCTAAGAGTCCATTAGCGATTTCTGAGGCAGCTTTGGGACATTAGGCACAGGTAGTCAAAACAAGCTGCAATCTGGATCTGGGGCCCAGTGTTCCATCCATAATGAATAAGCAGATGTCCTTGGAAGGAGTCTGCCCGTGTGAGCCCAAGCTCAGGTAATGAACAGCCGCCTCCCCAAAGACCTGTCTATTTTAAACACCAGCAGGAACCCAGACAGGAACCCTGCACTGCATCTGTAGCAATCTTTATTTTAATAGCAAATGTCAGGGTGTTCTGGGGGGGGGGGTGAACAGAAAGACACGGACACCTATGTCTCTGTGGAACGTGCTGGTGCACATGACATACAGATGAGATCAACTGCATCAATCTCAAGCCGAAATTCTTGAAAACGTGGAATGATGTTATATTGATGCTGCTATAATATACTATATGAAACTAAACTAGTTCGGTTAGTTGAGCTCAATCTATTCAGGGGGGACATGATCCAGGTATATAAGATCCTAACAGGTCTGGATGCTGTCCAATTAAATAGTTACTTCAACATTAG
>JAODKL010000114.1:670522-687195 GCA_026780765.1 Petrocephalus schoutedeni
GATTAACCCCCGGCTAGCACCCCCCCCCCCCCCCCACCTCCCCCCGTGCCCCTGACCAGGATAAGGAGGAGTTAAAAGATGAATGGTTCAATGGTTTATCCGAGTGTGGATGACAACATGCTTCCCTCCCTTCTGTAAATGCCGGATTATCCACGTCAGGCTGATTCAGACAGAGGCTGGATGCAGACACATCCCTCACGGTAACGGTCGGTCGGGAGTCACCCAAACCGCACGTGTTTGGACTATGGGCACAAACCCACACAGACATGGGGCGAACGCACCAACCTGACGCCCACCGGATTCAAACCCGCCTCCTTGGAGGCAGTGCCGTGGCTCAGTGACTCAGCCCGGTGCACAGTGCACCTCCGCGTTCTTGCTGCCAGTGCTGATTTATTTTCACTCAGACCACATTAATTCTGCTCTGAACGTTTATTTTTATTTTTTTATTTAATATTCCGTGACATTCTGAGATCTTTAAAGAGCTATCGATCGCTATCTGATAAAACAACATTCTCTGGCCCGTCGACAAGCCTCAGATAGTCTAATTCATGGTTTTGATCCCATCGTGTGAAGGCAGCTCGCACACTGAAGTGCTGTTTAGTTCGTTATCGCCGTGAATCGCGGCGAGAGATGAGGACGCTTTCTATCGGCACTTCTTATAATCATAACCCTTCATTCGGCTGGCTGGGAAGCCATTTCTGCAGCATCTGATTATCCTAATGAGATCAGCAGGAGGTTTGGGCCTGTGATGTTACGGAGAGGCCGTTATTACCTGATAAATGGTCGGCCTACGCCATAAACACAGGGTCACAGCTCCACGGTAGCATATCAGCTTATCCACTGTGCTACTTTTTAACCGCAGCGTATGCGAAAGAAACCCTATAAGGACACAAAAGCTTCATCAAGCCGGGAGCCTGCCACTTACATCGCTGATCTCGAGTCAGAGGATCATTGATTGTCAGCTTCAAATATCCGACACGCGGAGTCATACACCGAGCTGAAATTTTGTTCTCCTTGGTCAGAGTGCAAATGAAAAATAAGTAATAAATAGAATACTAGTAAATCGTGTGTCAGTGTACCCTGCGTTGGGTTGGCACCCTGGGTTGTTCCCTGCTTTCTGTCTGCAGTCTCTGGGATAGGCTCCGTCACCTTGAATAGGACAAGAGGTTACAGAAAATGGATGGATGCATAGCACACAAATACATATAAACATAATATAGACAAGACATTTGACATTATAAAATATGGACATTTAGAGATACAGGTAACCACCCGATTGGTGGGGAAAGATTATGTAAACCTGGTATGGAAGCTTCGCATGGAAGCAGATTGTACAATAACAAACGTTAGATCCATTTTACCCCGGTATTAGACTGGGAGAGGCCAGAATGTTAAGCAAGTGAATGGTCTGAGGAAAAAAAGCTGTTTTCCATCTTGCTTACATGGGGGCTCAACCAACATGCGCATGGAGTAAAGAATTGTAGTGTCCAGACTGTACATTTCTGAGGGATACACATGCTTGCTTGTCGTATATTGAGATAAAGGAATCATTTGCCAGGCCCCATGGCCTTAAAAAGGCAGGAAATGCAAAGGATTGTTTACAATGCATGGCGGCAGTGTGGTAAAGTAAAAGCAATTAGGCGGACTTTGTACTAATTGCTCTTAAAATGTTATTTTTTTATAAAAGGCCATTTAGACCACTTAATATGCATTAATAAGCTTATTTGAGGCTACCGTGAAAATAGCTTCAGACATGCACATTCAGCAGTTATGAAAACGTTATGTGATAGACCACAGAGAAAAATACTTCACAGTCTATTTTGCAAGACTTGTGGATGTTTAAAATTCCATCTTTTCTCAGTTTGAGATTCATAAGCGAGGTCCACCGCTCTTTCTTCGAAAGTGCGACAGGTGGCTGAGAAGGGGCTTTTAAGAAATTAGCTGTTTAATTTGGAGCTAACGCTTTCGTGGAGATGTGTTCAGGTTTAGTTTCTGGAGTTGGGTTTTCAGTGCTTGTAGGTCAGATTCAATGAACTGTCAGAGGTTTGGGGTCAAGCAGGGATTCTGATGAAGGGTACTCGAAAATCCACAGGATGAAGAAACGTGACCCACTGAAAACTGTGGGTAACTGATGCTATTATCATTAGACCCAACTTAAAGAATTTAAACTGGTCAACTTGTCAACTGCTTTCTGGTAGAGAGTGATTCCATTGTCCTCCACGTAGTCATAGTGTACTAATAAGATGAAGCCATCGGCAGTCTCAGAGAGCAAATGGGACACATCTGGTCCAATCAAAACAAGTTTGGTATGAAGGAGCATCACAGGCCCCACTGACACATTCCGGAAGCCTCCGGAACACAGATGGGAGTGAGGGCTCTTGCTCTGAATCATTGCCTTTCAAATTAACACTAGATTGGAACAGTTCGTTTCATTTTTTGTTTATTTGTTTTCCTTTCCACCAAAGTGACAGAAGTAAAGTACTTTGGTCATGGATAAGCTATATAAAAAAGCCTCTTGGGACTTGGCAAACTGAGCAGCCATTATTTGTTTTTGGCTTTAAGGGATGATCATACTATAAACAGCTCTGATCAGATCAATGCTACGCTACTCGTTTGATTTGATTCACTATATTCCTCCCTTTTGTCAGCCTGCTCCCCCTGAGCTGTGAGACAATACCAGCATGGGCCAGCTCTACACCATACTGCACCGTGGGCCAGCTCTACGCCATACTGCACCGTGGGCCAGCTCTACACCATACTGCACCGTTGGCCAGCTCTACACCATACTGCACCGTGGGCCAGCTCTACACCATACTGCACCGTGGGCCAGCTCTATACCATACTGCACCGTGGGTCAGCCCTACAACATACTGCACCGTGGGCCAGCTCTATACCATACTGCACCGTGGGTCAGCCCTACACCATACTGCACCGTGGGCCAGCTCTACACTATACTGCACCATGCTCCTCCACCTAGTTCCCGTTTTTGCGTTGCTTTACGTTGACTTCCGTCAAAGCATTCACAAACATCCTTTACAGAACTCTCCCATCAATCTTTCACCATAAAAACTATTCACACAAGGCAGAAATGCTTCACTTTTACGTACCCTAAACACCAGGATACGTTCTCCATAAAAAATAAAAAATCTAATACAGCTAGTCCCCGACTTACGATGAACACTGAAAAAATGCGCACTGTGACACCGAGACACCTGAACTGTATCAATCACTGGCAAGAGCGAGGCATCTCACAAGGCGGGAGATAGGCGTATCCCGGCAGCATCCCAACGCATCGTACCGCATACTCTGCAACGTTTGCCTGCCACGCTTATCTCTGTCGTCATCGTAAGATTGAGAAATCCTAAGTTGAACCATCGTAACTCAGGCACCTACTGTTTTTATCCACTTTTAACTTTAATATTTGGCATGTCGACCTTTTGCAGCAATTACAGCAGCACATCTCTCTGGCATAGTGTATCAGGTTCCCTACCCGTGCTCTATTCTGTTCTAGATATTTCATTTGTTTTATGGGTATTTTGATGGCCAATTCAACAAAAACTGAAACCTTATAAATATGCCAAATGTTCTAATAATTTTGGCCACCACTGTATGTACATGTGAATGTTTCTCAACTGGTGGGTCGCAACCCAAATGTGGGTTGCAGGACCATTTTCATTCGGTGTGTGATTTTAAAAAACTTTATTTAGAAAATGTTTCCTAATGCTGAACGTTTTTTTTCTTGTTTTAACAGTGCACAGAGGCTTTGTGTTATGGTTACTGCATCCTCTATTTATTATTACTGCGCCGCATCTGTTTGTGAAATAAGTCTGGTTCAGAATTTGGGTCATGACTTAATAACACCAAGGGAAAATGTAGGTTCTGATCCAGTGACCTGTATAAAACCTTAAAGGTTTTAAAGAATTAAAGAATTCTATTTTTTCATCATGTCTGCCATTCACCTCACAGTGTCTTTGTAAGAAACACATATGATTTATCCAGAGGCCCCATAAAGGGGGGAAATTTAAGAGAATTCCGAGTGCGCCTGACTGAAAGGGGCCCTAAAACATAACTGGATTTGTCTAGGTTGAGAGCCCAAAATCATACGCCTTGATCAGGCCCAAAATCTCTAACGGAACCGATCTGCAACTTGCCCACCGAGCTGTACTAAGAGCCAAGGGAGGCCGGTTCTGATCAGAATAGTATTTGGATCCGAATAACCTCTAAAGAGACTCTGAGTGAACAAACACCTGTTGTTATTCTGTCAGCTGTAAGATCCTCAGCTGCACCAAATGCATGCAACAGTCCGCAAACAGAAATTGAGTCTTTTCTCGAAAGTAAAACAGACCGGTGCATTGTTGATAAATGGCACTTTGCAGCTGCAAAGTCATTTTAAATAATGTGTTATTGACTCCGTTTTACTGAGGCTGGGTTGTTTCTGTAGGTCCTTCTAATCATTAGGGATCAAAAAGTGCTACCAGTACAGTATCAATGAGCACATCCATCATCAGCAGCCAAAAGCAAAGTGCTGCTTACACAAAGACACAGATGCACAGGTGCAAACAAACACACAGAGACACGCGCTTGTACTCACATCTTTATGGGGATCGTCCATTCATTTCTAATGGAACAAGATACAAGACCCCCCCCCCCCATATCGGAATAAGTATTTCATCACATTGTAAGGTTCCCACAATTTAATCTATACATGACCACACACTCAAAAGGGAGGCTAAACGGATACGATACGCGGAGCAGGGAGCCAGTGGCCGCAATAGCTGGGCCACCGAGCCACCGTGCCGCCGGGCCACTGCCACCAGGCACTGCCACTGTGCCGCCGGGCCACTGCCATCAGGCACCGCCACCGAGCCACCGTGCCACCGTGCCACCGGGCCACTACCACCAGGCACCGCCACCGAGCCACCGTGCCGCCGGGCCATTACCACCAGGCCACCGCCACCAGGCCACCGTGCCGCCAGGCCACTGCCACCAGCCACCGCCACCAAGCCACCAAGCCGGCTGGTCACTGGGCCACCACCATCGAGCCACCGAGCCACCAGGCCACCACTGGGTCACTGGCACCGCTGCCGGGCCACTGCCATCGGACCACTGCCACTGGGTCACTGGGCCACCACCACTGGGCCACCGAGCTACCGGGCTACTGCCACCACTGCTGGGCCACTGCCACTGGGCCACAAAGCCACCGCCGCTGGGCTACTGGACCACCACCATCGGGTCACCAAGCCCCCGGGCTACCAGGCCACCGGGTCACTGGACCACCACCATCGGGCCACCGAGCCACCAGGCTACCAGACCACCGGGTCACTGGACCACCACCATCGGGCCACCGAGCCACCGGGCCACAAAGCCGCCGGGCTACTGGACCACCACCATCGGGCCACCGAGCCACCGGGCTACTGGGCCACCGCTGCAGGCCTACTGGGTCACCACCAGGCCGGCCCTCCTTAACGCGCAGCCCGGCACCTCCTGACACAGCTCGATAATTGGTTTGGAGGCGACATGACAAGTGAAAATCGAAGAGAAAGAAGGATTTAAGGGGTCAGGCGCAGGCGTGAAATACTGCCAGGAACACGGCAAATATAATTTACTCCGGTAGGGTTGGCGGCCACGTACATTATTTATCACTTTCTCTTTTCAAAATGAGCTAAATCCTTATTCTATTCGAGTTAAGGTTTTTTTTTTATTTAAATCTGAAGATAATAGACAGCTGTTAAATGTTTAACTGGGAAAACATCCGGAAAAGAACAGTCTGTACAGACGTTTCACATTTGTAACCTTATTGTTACTTTCTATTGCTTATGGATGTCTTTGAAAAGCACCTGAATCGGGCAATCAAATGGAAATTTTAATGCACGTTTCAAGTGACCTGTCAGCTTTCGCTGCCCTTTAATAATCGCGCACATGGTGGTGACAGTTTTAATTTAAGAGCGGAGCGGCGCTAATTAGCCGGCAGGCGGGGGAGTGCTTGGCGGGCGGGGACACGCACGCCGGAAGCAGCACACCATCACCCAGAGCGTCTTTTCAATCCACCGCAAAGGGAATTCATGGGCTGACACATAATTGCATGCTTCATGACTTAAAATACACCACTTTTATAAAAAAAAAAAAAAACAATGCTCGCTATTTATGTAAGCAATTCATTTGCTCTTACTTAGAGGATAAATGGCTAACTAAGCTTCGCAAATGACAGATAAACCATTGAAAAAAGTAATAAAAGACATGAAAGGGGTTATGTAACCGAATATACAGCACATTTCTGGATAAGTCTGAGCGTCAAATCAAGCAGAGAACTTCACGTGCATTTTAAATATTATGGCCCATTCAGTCTATACAAGAGACAAAAAGGAAAGAGATCCCAGCTGTGAGGTGCCTCTGCGTATTTGTACGGTTTTTCCCAGCAAACTCAGCTTGAAAAGCAAACCAGCCACTTTTGATAGCATCACCTGGAAGCTTCTGTCAGGGACAATAAAACTCCGGTGTAACATCCTGGCACGTGAGCGTGCACTGGACACAGGCATGCATGCCTTTCAGTTACCCTTTAAACGGGCCATAACAACGAGGGCTGAGGTTAAACCTGAGTTATCAATAAAGCCCCACAAACCTATTTTATGGAAGCGTTATATTTGGCCACACCCACCCTAAGGTTTTCCACTTTAAACCTTAATACACGTTCAGGTTGTGTACCTATCATGGAACAGTATAGTCCATTGACTGCACATGAACAGTGCAGGGCATGGTGGGGGGGTGGTGGTTTTGGGGGGTGGGGGGCATATAGTCTTGCTCGCCTATCTCTTTGCTCAGATAAAACCTTTTGTTTTTAGATATCATTTCGGCTGCATTCCAACCACGGCATTCATAATGATACTCCAAAAATGATCCCCCCCACCCCATTTTCCAGTGGTACAGCCCATCTATCAGCAATGTTCAGGATGAAACCCGCATTCTTAATCACTGTGTACAAATCCCCCCTCGGAACAACAGGTGGTGTGATATCAAAGCAGTGCTGCCTATGTGTGGATCACTGCTCTGTGCGGCACAAATAAGAAGGGCCACTGGCTAAGGATGGTGAAGCTTAGGGCAGCCTGCAGTGAGCGATCAGTGTGGACGCCTGCAGAGCCCTTCCTCAACGGCTCACCGCAGGGGAGCCTGAGTTACTTCCATTCATTGGCCAGGAGGAGTGCCAAGGGACAGGTCGGGAAGCAGAGATGATAGCCTGTTTTCAGTGACCCCCATCAGTGATAAATCTCTGTGTGCTGCCCTCTACAGGCCGCCCATCTGTGTCTGTTTCCCCGATCTCCTCACGGACGCTCACCTCCACATATCAACCGAGAAAAACATCAAACTCCCTGCGACTGGCGCGCCCCTTCACTCTCGCTCTTCCACACTTCGCGCGCCTTAACGGCAGAGTTTCGCTATTAAATGATTGCCTAATGGCGTGGCCTTTCAGAGGACAATGCCATTTCACAATCCATTTCACCCTTATTGAAAATTCACACCAGCTCCCCCCGGGTACGGAGTCCATCATCGCCGAAAGGTAACAGTACAGCGCACGCCAAACACCCTTCACTCTGTGATGTCAGTGTATTTTCTGCAAGCCAAACTTTTACTCCATTTGCGCTGTGCACTTCCCTGCCGGCGAGCCAGCAGGCCGCTAACTTAGCATAGCGCTCATAGTACATGCACTTGGTGTGAGCATTGATTTCCCTTCAAGGCTGAGGAGTGACCTTTCTTCACTCAGACTTATCTAGGCTTCCAGGAGCTTTACATTCCCCCCCCCCCTCCCTCTCTCTCTCCTCTCGTTTTTTTCCCTCCTCTTCTTTCTCAGCACATGCAGAAATCAATCATTCTTCTCCACTTCCTGTCTCTGGGGTAGCTGAAGTGCACTGCACAGCGCCCGGCTACTGGAAGCGAGCGGTTCTGCTCCGGAACATTTGGAGGCGTCCCGCTGGCGCCCGCGGACGATGCCTCCGGGCGTGTCGTGGCATTCCGCTGGCGAGCATAACGAGGGCCGCTAGCCGCGGCGGGGCCCGGCGTGCCGGTGAGTGGGGCAGCTTGGCGCAGACGGCCCGTGCATCACTTATAAAAATAAAGGAAAGAGACGCATCGATTTCCACTCCCTCTCAGGTGGTTTTACCTCATGTATCGATTTCAATTATCTCAGTATTTATTGGAACTAGACAAGCTAACTGTGCAATGCTAATTTACTGTCACAAGGGTCATTGCTGGCAAATGATCTGTTTACCAAAAAAACAGCAACAGCTCAGACTTCATCATCATTTTATATTATTATTATTATTATTATTATTATTATTATTATTAAGCAAGGGTATATAAATAGGGGAATATCCATCTATCTATCCATCTGGGTCTATCCTATGAAAAATGGGCATTAAGTCAGTCCATCTGAGACAACACGAGACAGGTCTATAGTATCTAAAAATATAGCTTGTATTATAAAAACTGACATAAATATTGGCCTATAACATAATCTGCGAGAGTACTTACGGTTTCATTAAATTACTAGTGCACTTCAAGCCAGCGCTAACCTGAGGCGTGAGATAATGACCGAGGAGCGGCCCAGTGGCTGCACTTTATCAGCACGCCTCAGCGGACACGGCACGTAGCGAAATCCGCCCCCTGCAACGCGACTGCCCCCCCCCCCTTCCAGTGGCCATATATTACCCCTCGCATTCCCACCGTTCAAAGCCTTGGCCATTGCTTTCGGTCGCACCCCGGAGACCCGGACATGCGCTAATCCCTTAATAAAACACACATAAAATCCCCAGTGCGACTCAGCCATCCCATGAATCACTCGCCAGTGGGCAGCGGAGGCGGCGAAAAAATGACAAGAACTGAGTCAGAAGTTGGCCTCTCGCGTGCGGATCGCGCGGCAGGAAGTGAAGGAGACACCGGGGCATGGAAAGGGGACAGCGGCAAGAGAGAGGGAGGCAGGAAGGCAGAGCACCCCCTACAGGGACTCCGCGGTACTGCGAGGATGGCCTGCACCGTTAATGGCTTCCACTCTCACCCATCCATCCATTTACAGTAACCACTTGTAATATTCAGGGTGACGGGGGGTCAACCCAGGAGGCAGGGAACGACCCAGAACAACCCATTTCAGGGCACACTCATACGCCATTCACTCACCCATCTGCACTTATGGACAATTTGGTAACTCCAATTAACCTTGGACTGTGGGGGGAAAGCGGAGTACTGGAGGAAACCCCACTACGACATGGGGAGAGCATGTACACTCCACACGCGCCATGGAGCCAGGGCAGAGACACAGCTCCCACAGATGTGAGGCGGCTGCAGCCCCCTGCCTCCCCACCCCAGCTTTCACTCTAATTGCCAAAAATAACTGCAAGAAAATGCAATAAAGGACTTGCAGTCATAATTTTCCCTCTACTGAGACTTAATAAAAACTTTTTAAACTGATTGCTTTATCACTATGGTGGGTAATCTTCAACCAATCCTGCCCATGCCGCCCCCCCAACACACACTTTATATTTATTTTACCTCTATATAGTTATTGCTTTCATTTCAAGCTTGGGCAACAATCATTGACTCTGCACCTGCTAATGAGCCCGATCCATTAATTAATCCGATAATTAATGACATGATAGATGCCACAAAACATACACACCATCTGTGGGAAGCTGACTGTGGGGGGAAAAAGAGACTCGCGTGCTGCTTTACACCTCAACGTGCGCGTGACGGGGCCATCCTCAGGAGGCTGGTGTTAAAAATAAGCCCCCGGAATCAAGTTCTCAGGGAGGCATCCGCGTGACAGGGAGCGCGGCGACGCCCCGCCCGAGGCGCGTGGATCCGGGCGAGCAGGAAGCCGGACGGGCACCAGTGTAAAAGTGGCAGCGTGCAGCGGAGGGGACGGTGCAGAGTATTTGTATGCAGGGGGAAGCCCTGACCCCCACCCCGGAGGGAAGAGGCCAGGGACTAGTTCCTTCAGAGCCCCCGCCCACCGTCCTCTTGCCCAGAGCTCAGGTGACACTCCGCGGGACTTTAAAAGCCCCTCATTTCACAGCTGCTGCTGTGCCATCAATCTCCAAAGCCCCCTTCTCACAAGGAAACTGCTCCCCAGCGGAGACAAATGATGGCAGTATTTACAAGCCTTTCAGTAGCAGTGTCCCACCCCTGTGCGAGTATCAGAGTTGGGGGGGGGGGGGCATGTGCCTTGCTGTGACAGTTGACAGGCTAATTATATTATATTATTTTATACTTTTTTATTTCGGAAATAATCAGCGAGATAAGCATCCACGTATGAAACACAGTGGCGTGCGTGAGTTGGGTCATTTCTAATCCCGAATTCAGATAAGCCCCTAAAGACCACCTGTCGCTCTAAAGCCAGTGGAAACATTTCTGAAGTGGTAAACAAACTCAGCTAGAGTGGAATTGGATTGTATTCTGAGAAGCAATGAGACAAAAGATAGACGTCTAAAGCTCCCATGGCATTCTGGGATATGTGGGATGGTGACATTTTATATACTTTCCTCGAGTTAACTCTAAATTCCCTTAGCAATGCAGGAGCACAAATTCAAGAGTGAACTCCCAGAAGGAGGACATTCTCTGGATCAGAGCCAGTATCAGGCCACCCTTAAAAAACCTGAAACCACCACAGTCGGAAATGAGAGGAGAGGGCGAGTCTCTCAAACAAAGGGGCTGCATTATTTTATTATCATTGTGGTGTGTGCTTTTACGGTACTATGGGAACTGACCCACTTCAACAGCATACAAAAATCAAGGCTCACCCCTTGTATACCAACTAAGAAAGAAGCGATTTTAGATCAAAACAAATTATACCGAAATTCAGATGTACTGAATGGGAAGAGAAAGGGCCCTTTTGTTTTCCTTCTGTGCTGTACATTTCACATGTAACATATGGACCTGGTGTTCCTACAGTAAGATGCTGAGATTAACAAAAAGAAGACTTGTGGAAACAGCTCTGTATGGTTGCTTAAAAACTAAATGTTATATTTCCTGGAAACCTGTGTAGAATATCTGTAGCACATCACCCATCTATCTTCCAATCCTGGCCAGAGTCTTAGGGGAGGCCTGGAGCCTATCCCAGGCAGCACAGGACACAAGGCAGGGGTACACTCTGCGTGGGATGCCAGTCCATCACGGGGCACACACACAATAAACAGTCATACCCAGCAGAATATTTAAAGATGTCATTAAGCTTAAATGTGGGGGGTATTTCTAAGATTCTCACATGACATAATCACAAAATATTACGCCGATTTCAGCGAAAAGACTTTATTTGCCCGAAAGTAAGCTTCTCGGAAGAATGCTTCCGTTTGCTTTCGCTTCTTTGTTCATTCATCTGTTCATCTGTTCATCCGTTCTCCGGTCACATTCCATTATTCCCGTTAGCTAAATCTAAAACGTCAGGCGATACGAGAGTAATACCAGCCCGTGGGTTTAGCTATCAGGCAGACGTGGATCCTGGTGTTTTTTTTTTTTTAATAAAAAGGTCAATTTGGTTTGCCAAACGGGCCTTTGTCAGAAAACCAGTGCGTCTCTTTACGGCCGTCCACGTCGACGGGAGTGAGCGGTAGTCTCCGGGAGATGTGGGCAGCCCGGTCAGCAGGGCACAGCATCAGCATAGACCGGTAGTGGGGAGCCCCAAGCGGAGCTGCGGGGACAAACTGCAGCTTTTTCCACATGAGAGGGAAAGTCTGCAAAACTGAAGTCTTTGTTTTCTTCTTTATAAGTCTTTGGCATAATCTGGAGGCCAAATTCCTTCCAGCCAAGTGTGTTAAATTGGTATCGTAACTGTACTGGACAAAGACCCGCGAGGGAAGAAAAAAGCAGCTATACCACAGAAGATCATAAAGTCGTGTGTATTATTGTGACAGGCAAAGTGCCGTTGTGCATAATCGCCTCTCATTGGCGGGGGGAGCTGCCTCCCCACCACTGTGGCTTCAATAATAATAAGATAGAGGTCCTGGGCATCAAAGAGAGAGATAAGAAGTGATTTGTTGAGAGACGTTCTAACCATCCATCTTCAAACACCATCCTCCCCCCAGAGGACGAACTGAATAAACCTAAGACTTAAAACACCCCCCCCCCCCCACTGGACATAAATACAACCCCACAACCACAAAGGGGCTTGGCTTAAGCCTGGATGTTGGAATAAGCTTCTGGAGCATTTACAATGTAAAGAGCATTAAATCTCATTACTGCTGTCACACAATTAAAGGTAATAGGGCTCCATAAGAACAAGCTACACAAGGAATCTACAAGTCTCGCACTATCCATAGCCAAAATGCCTGCATAGAATACATTTCAGTCATTGGAGTCTTAGAATTTTTTTTCAGAATTATCAATCCATCCATCTTCTATAACCGCTTACCCAGCACAGGGATGCGGGGAGGGGTTGGAGCCTATCCCAGACAGCACAGGACCCAGGGGACACCCTGGATGGTACACCAATGCATTGTGGGCAAATTTAGGTATTCCCATTTGCATTTTACAATAAAAGGGGCAGTATCTACAAATGGGAGAAGATGCAAGCTCAAAGTTCAGATACAGCCACAGCATAAATATGACAAATGACAGCAGAGAAGAGTATAGTTGACTCCTTTTACCCGTTTCCAGCTATTCCTGTGTTCTGAAACTCGGACACACGGTGAATTCACTCCCCAGAACACTGCATGGCCCTATCAGATGCAACGCCGCACAGCCAATCAAAGCGGCCGCACGCCGCTGGCTTCGCGCCTCCTCCCAAAGAGAGCTCGCGGCAGACAGATACGCTTTGACGAGAGAGAAAGCGAGTGTAGCTGAGGCGGCAAAATGGATCCATAGACTCATAGATTAGAAATGACAGGCGGGCCACTGTCCGTCACCCTTCCAAAGCACAGTAACTGAAGCTGAAGTCCTATAAAACTTCAGGGATCAAAAGGCTAAACTACTCATTCTGGGCCAAATCAGACAAATAAATTGATATAAAATGCATTTCAGCTCACGGTTCAGGCGACGAGTCTCTCAATTATCTCTCTTAGGCTGTGCAACACCTGACATTAGCGAGCTCGCCTGGCGACTTGATCGGGCCGAGAAGCCGCTCCAAACTCCGTGATTGATTACGTTGTCAGGAGGTGCCATGGAGATAAGTCCACACCTCCATCCGGTGCTGAAAGAAACTTATGCGTGGCTTCTGCCTGTTGACATCTGACCTACGAGATTAGGGCTCCCAGCAGCTTCTCTGCTGACATTTAGAGGACGGCACGGACTGCCTCTCCCCTAAAGCAGACCCCCGCAGCCATGCTGGGGGTCTGCGTCGTGAGAAACAGACTGTCGGAAATGGCCAGACACACAATGCTGCAGTACTAATCGAAACAGCCCACAGAAACGGTAATATGGGGATTTGTGCCAGGAAACCGATGCATCGCGAATCGTGGCTAATGCGGTCTTACATTAATCTACCAGTACTGAAACAACACTCTGACAGGCCTGTGTGTGGCCCAGCAGGTTTGGATTCGGAAGGTCGAGGGTTTGAATCCCATTTCCAAAAAGTCACATTTCCATTAGCCATGCATGTGCATGTGTAGATGTCGATGGAAAGAAGGATAGGAAATGGAAAAAATAAGCATTCCAGAGTACCTATACTAGGGCAATAGAGCAGTTTCAAAATTAAACACTACTCAGACTAACAGTACTGAAACAGTACTGTAATGGGCGGTATTGCAACAATACTCTGACGGAAAGTACTGATACAATATTCGGATGGGCAGTACAAAACAATACTCTGACTGGCAGCATTGAAACAATACTCTGACTGGCCATACGGAAACAACATTGACTGGCAGTACTGAAAAAATAACCTTGAGGGCAGTATTGAAACGATAAGTACTAAAGGGATATCAGGGGCAAGTTGTGGGGTATCTCTGCCTGCGGGTCCAAGGCCCGCGTCCACCTGAATGAAGCAGATGGGCTCTGCAGTGGTCTTAGAGAGCAGCTGAGGACACTCAGACTCCAGGGGCCTCGCAATGCGATAGGCCACAAGGAGAGCTTCGAGAGGGCTTATTACATCCCTCATTATAAGGCCGGGCCTCATCAGCCGGGGAATCAAATCACGAGCGAGAGGTTCGGAACATGAAGCAAGGTCAATCTCTTTCATTATTAATGAGATCTCCTGGCAGGCAGATATGCAAATGGGCCTTTAGCTAGCGCCCGTCCCGCAGTCGCCGTCCAATCAGCCGGCTTCTCAGCCACAACAAAAATGACTTCAGACAAGAGGCAATTTTCGTGCCGTGTTTGTTTTCACGGGCGGACGGAAACATATTTTCCCTGCCGCTCTGGGGCCGGCCGTTTGTTTTAGCAGACAAGAAATATAGAAGCACTATAAGATTAATGTTAGCATGTATATAACTATCTTGTCTTTTATTCTTTTTTTCGTCATTGTGTTTCGGGGGTAGAAAAATGACTTCTTTGTCTCTTCGGATGTCACATCTTCATCTACCTTGTAGTGTCATAATCTAATTCTGCATTCAAATAAGCAGCAAAGCTTTTTGGCAAATGGCTCGCATGTTAGCAACGTTGCATCTACGAATCTTCATGCGTCTGACGTCAAGAGGAATTACCGGCAAGACAAAGGGGAAGCGAGAGCCTTATCTGAGGCTTTGCTTGTGTCCCACCCTGATAAAAACAGCATCACTACACCACAGAGATAAGACCTGACACCTGCTTGCCCAGTTCCTCCTTTCTCAGACATTTCTTTAAGGAAGTCCTTTTTTGAAAATCCCAAACTGCTGCAGGGACTTGGGGGAATCACACTTCATTTCTACCACCATTTCCCAGAGCTCCTTTAACTAATTACTGTAATTACAGCTCAGCCACTTCTCCTGACTCGTGCTCGTCACATGTCTCCCCAAAATCTCAGGCATTCCTCGTGTGACTCGCTAAGCTTTCATTCTGCATTATGCCGTTAATTTCTCCTATAGTAGTCTTCATCAATCTATCCATCTTCAATGACAACTTCCTCATTTCATGGTCCGAGGGAGTCTATGGTGGGCAGTAAAAATCCCCTGATGTCGTTCTCGCTCCATCCCAAATATAAAGTATACATCAGTTGCACCAGTCAAACGCGACCAATAGCAATGATTCGTTTCACACTGAGTTTGTTCTTGGGAGGCAAGTTAGCAAGACTGCTTCTGGCAAGATCACAAATACCCCAGGACAGCACAGGACACAGGAACACCCAGAATGGAATACCAGTCCTTCACAGGGCATAAGAACACTCAAGATGGGATGCCAGTCCTTCACAGGGCACAAGAACACTCAAGCTGGGATGCCAGTCCTTCACAGGGCACAAGAACACCCAGGATGGGATGCCAGTCTTTCACAGGGCACAAGAACACCCAAGATGGGATATCAGTCCTTCACAGGGCGCAAGAACACCCAAGATGGGATGCCAGTCTTTCACAGGGCACAAGAACACCCAGGATGGGATGCCAGTCCTTCACAGGGCACAAGAACACCCAAGATGGGATGCCAGTCCTTCACAGGGCACACGAAAACCCAGGATGGGATGCCAGTCCTTCACAGGGCACAAGAACACCCAAGATGGGATGTCAGTCCTTCACAGGACACAGGAGCACCCAGGATGGACAGGGTTCCACACGCACCGAGCTTGAAATCAAACCATGACCATGGAGAAGATGTGAGGCTATGCTGTTACCCACTGAGTCACTGCACCATGGTTATATTTCAAATGAATAAAATGTTTTTGTGAGAAATGACTTTATCCAATGAGAAATAACCAGCTTCATGTTCCTCACTGTAAACCATCTGCTAGCTCCTTGTTATCTCATAAGCAATGAATCGCAACAGTGTCTCATGGCTAAATGCCAGTGCCATTAAACTGCCATTATAAAGCAATACACCACAAATACGATCACATGAAATCGATAGATGTACAGATGCATTAATTACAGTTAATCTTTCGATTCTACCGGAAAACATCTTGGTCGTGCTGCTGGGAAGAGACACAGTTAAAAAATCCCAAGATGAGACGTGGTCTTTGGTCCTAAATGGCACCTGCGTGTCAGGAAGAGCTGTATCACGTTTAGACATACAGAAGTAGCAGAAACACCACACTGACGCTGAGAATTAAATCCCGTTTAATTCACGGCCCATCTATTGAATATGGCGACAGCACAGGGGCAGGAGGTTATGTGGGCGGGGCCACCAGCCATCGCGGGAGGGGCATCCATCGATCCCCTCGAATCGATTGGTTCCTCCTGTCCCTGCCTCACTGCAGTTTATATATATATTGGTTTGTCCTGTTTTGGCTCAGCTCCTCTGACCCAGGCCACAGAGCTGATGACAGCTCTGAAACCTGTAAGTGGCCCTCGCTCATTTAGGGCCATTTCTCTCTCCCCAAAGCATCAGTCTTCAGTTTAGTTTAATGATTTTTTTTTTGTTCTTTTTCACCAGCCAAACTGCTAGATTTTTTAGTGTTTACCTTTGTGGCTGGCTCCGTCCCAGCCTGGTCCACTCATATCCCAGAAACGTGAGGCAAACAATATGAAGTGGTGCACACAAGGGCGCAGAGGCACTAAGAAAAATACTCATACAGCAGTGAATAGTGAATGACAAGTCCAACCAATCACCCTTAACCACAATTCATGTTATAT
>JAODKL010000114.1:701958-720802 GCA_026780765.1 Petrocephalus schoutedeni
CCCCCCCCCCCCCCCCAAAAAAAAGCCAGTTCATGCAGTGAAACCCATCCTTCTGTCTGCAAGCTTCCTCGTTCCGCTTCTGCAAAAACCCCTTTTCTTCCTGCCACACATATCCGGCACAGAACCTTCTAGACAGAACATACAGATACTCATGCCAAGGGATTCAGCTCACAGCCCTCTTAAGTTGATACGACAAAAATGTAACCCTGGATTGTCCTACGGTACCCGGGAATTGTTACCTTCATTAAAAATTCTCACCAATTCATAATGAAAGAGCCGCCATTCTTGCAATAATAAAAGGAACCCCATTGTATGCAGATATAACTGGCCTCAGAAGTACAAAGGGAAGAACAAAGGAGGGGAGACTGTATAAAGATCCCTGCAAATCCCCAAGCTGCCCAAAATAATATAATAAAATAAGTACTGCCAATCCATATGTAGTGTTATCCAACTGAGGGGTTTTGAATAATGACAATTCATTTGAGTCAAGTTATTCATCAAGTTACTCTTTTCCTACAGCCAATATTTTGCCATATGTCAGTTTGCATTGAGTGACCAGATAACCCACAAGCTTAAGCACATTACGGAATATTTACAAAGCGTGTATGCTAAAATGCCACAGGGTTAGGCTTTGCACATGGTACCAGAACTACAGTCAAACTTACAACAAACAGAAGTTCTCTGTTTTTATTGGTTTGCATTCTCCTGATCTCTCTCAGCCCTAGTTTAAGAATACAGGCACAATCCACGCAAATGATCCCTATATAAAACACTTTTCAACTACTTCCAGAGGTATTTTAAGTTGTAGAACCTCTTCTCCACCTTGGATTTAATGTCTCACAGATTTCCCAACCATCCCCAACTGCCCTGCATCCTGTAGTTTAGCGCATGACTGCTGAACAGGCCCTCAAAAACAGTTTGGTTGGTAAACAAAACAAGGTGACAGTGGCAGGCCTAAGACATCAAGCCGTAGCTCTCACGCACTTATATTAACAGCTGCCCCTCGCCTCTCGCCAGGAAGGAAACAGAAAGCGGAATGGCGGCCTCCTCCAGGAAGCCGCGGGGAGCCGTCTCTGTGCAGGGTATTGTGTTTCCGCTGCCTTATTTCTGTCTGCCATTTGTCACTCTGCCTCGTAAATAGGCCACGGAATAATTACCATTCTTAAAATTCAGCTAATGTGGGATTGGCTGATTCTGTCGCTATATGACGTTATTGAGATAGTCAGGCTGTCAGGGCCTCGCTGTGGGAAATTCAGGACACAGGGAGACAGGAGTAGGGTGCAGAATATTTACGTCCCCATTCGCCCCAAAATCCATATCCATGGCTTCCTAGTTTCCTCATTTCAGAGTGTACTTTCTGCTAAATTTGGCAGAAATCTGGCAGAAATTTCTCCACAATTTCTCCCCAGTGTGGTTCTAACGAGCTATACACTGTACCTGTTGTGTTAGTCCTACCTCTTATTCTGGCCCTCATGGTAACACACCCCAGCTGCCTCTTGCTGTAATCCATATAAATGCCTTCCAGTCCTGCGCTCCCCAGTCCAGTCATTTAGGTCATAGTGTCTGCCCCACCTGTTGCCTGAGCCTTCCTCTGTTACTTATCCTCCCTGTTTTGGATCCCCAATGACCCTTTTGGTTTGTTTCAAATAAAAGCCGGTTCTGTTTTCCCCAACTCCTGCTCCCTCGTCCTTCATCCTGTGGATTGTGATACTATTTGACATTTGCACAAGCACAATGGAATGCTACTTCTTGCATGTCCCATAACGCTCTCTCTTGAGACATACACACACTTATATACAGAGAGCAAAGTGTAGGGTTTAAGCACAGGGTCAAGGTCATTTATCTAGTGCCACTGGAATATATATATATATATATTTTTTTTTTTTTTTTGGGGGGGGGGGTGCTTAAGAACACGACAGACCCTTGAACAGGAAACTGGAGAATGCACAGCATCTGATCACATTTATTTATTTATGTCTATATATTACTCTGTATATTCCTATACAGAGGATGTAGACCAAATTAGCATTTTTTTAAATTTACTGTAGAGAATTAATCAAAAATGGAAAAGTATTAGGTCATAGGAAGGGCAAAGCATCATTTCATTTATAGTTGGAATATTTATTCAGCTCTGTAATTATTTTTAAATTAATGCCTAACAAGGCTAGCAACTTTGAAACCTTAGAGATTAAGTAAAACATTTGATCAGAGTTCGCTGAACTTTAGCTAATGTTTCTAAACTTTTTTATCCTGGTCCACAGAGGCCCTCACTAGCATCTGCAGACTCAGCACATTTTTATTTTTTGTGAGGAAATAAGCCGCACTTATGCACATCCTGTACACCCAAAGCTCAATTTCAGATGATTTCAATTTTCTTTTTCTTTCCCAGTAGTAAACTTCCAACACAGGAAAGAGCAACTTTCAATGAAATTAATAATGTATAAGTCACATAAGTCCACTCAATTTCCCATACAAAAGGAGTATTTACAGAACAGCTTTTGATGAGATCCTGCATCACCCTGAGGAGAGCACAGAAGTATGGCCTCCCATAAGAACTATGGTCAGTGCAGTATTCGAGTTTACCGCAGCTGTCTTCAGAGCCTGCAGTGGGTACCTCAATCAGAGCACACCATCACTGATTAATTACCATAAAATCATATCTGCTCTTCCATCATGAAATGGAACTTAACGTCATAATATTCAAACAAGAATTTAAATGTACACATTTATAGCTTACTTTTTGCCATATTTCTGATGTATACCAGCACAGCACACACAAGAAGAGAGACATGTAAATGCCACACACCGATGGGAGTGCATCTCAGCAGGAAGGCGTGCGTCAGGCCTGGGTGCTACTCGCAAAGTCTGAGCTCTCTAGCCACCCAGCTAATGGGGAACGGAGGGAGAACATTAGCCGGCGTGACACGAAGGTCATCTCAAAGCTGCCAGAGAACATTCTTACTGTGACATTACTGGAACGTCCATTCCAACATTTTAGGTTCTGTCACAATAGCATTATTGCCTGAACATCATTTTAACGCAATTCATAGAGAAAAATTATCGTTTTATGATAAAATATTATTTGAAACATGGTCTGTATGTGTATGCTGCTAACATGCCTTCCAGCTTCAAACTCATGACCGGAGAGCTGTAAAACGGCAGTGGTACCCACAGCCCTTCCTCTGTGTTTGCATTATTAACCTTAGTTGTAGTAGCAGTTGTAGCAGGGGGCTGCTGTTCTGGGAACATCAGGAAAACTGCTGACTTTGAATGTTTCCCTACCTTAATCATAACATTCAGTAAACGTTCCTAGAATTAAAAATTGTAAGTGGGCCATTAACTGTACACCATACAGTATACATTAAATTGTGCGCAGTATATTTGTCATGCAGCATAATACTTAAAATACGAAAACCACAAAAAGCTCAGGTTATATCTTTATATTCAAAAAGTATAAGCAATGATGGTACGATGGCCCAGTCAGTATCTGATTTCTCGGGAAGCAATTCTAAATCCTTTTTTCATTTTTTTCTCATTCAAAAGTATAATATTCTTTTGGATTTAGAATTGCTCCTCCATCTTCCAAACACCCATCATAGTCAGGCTCACAGGGGAAACTAGAGCCTATCCCTGGTGGCTTACAGCCAGGGTACACCCTGGACATGATGCCAGCCTACCACCTCTAGGGCACATGCACGCACCCTACAAGCAATTTAGAGCCACCAATTCACATAACTCCACATCTGAGACAGGATTTGAATCCCCTACTCAGGATGTACTGTAGGGCAACAGTGATACCCACTTAGCCATCCTGCTGCCAAATAAAAACCATCCATTATATATATAATGCCAGTAATGATACTGCTTTCATTCACACGATCATTTTAAAACGTCATGGCACGCGAGATTCAGTCAGACAGGCAGACTAGCGGGCATGCACGTACGGTGACGTCGCCGAAACTGGAAATCTTACTGGGCCATTAACGCAACTCTGCTGGGGAAAATAAGGATAATGAAAACAGGCAGATAAATTATCCAGATGCAGGTAGGATAGAGCGTGCAGCGCGAGCCCTCCGCGGCTGTCTCTGCGGGCACGCGGCCGTTAGCGGCACGCGCCCGGCGGTAAAGACGCGCGATCCGGGAGGTTTATGGAGCGCAGATTTCCAAATATCGCTCAGCGACAGCGTCAGACTCTCCGGCTCTTTATCCGAACCTTTTTCCCAGAAGCAATTTGCAATGCTAAACTTTTTTTTTGCCCATTTTCTCGGCTCGCCTTTTAACTAAAGCTATCTAGTTTAAGTACCTCGTACACGTGTAAAGCAGCGGGGCCTCTCCCTGGACCCGCGCAAAACCCCAGTCACACATCGGTCTCCTGAAACGCCGTCCTACACCGACTTCCCTAATTACTTGAATTTGCATAAAAGCAGAAGCGAGCCTACGCTCCCCAACCTCACTCATCTGTGCTTTAGGAGTTTGATGAGCTACTTGCTTACTGGGAAGGCGAGGATGAATTATTAAAGAGCCCACGCTGTTTTATGAGGACAGGAAGTAGGCGGGGGAGAGTTCTGAAACCGACCAGCTCGGATCAGTCCCTGTTACCGAGGACAGCCACTATCCCGGTCTGGACGTTTAAAGTCATCACCAGCAACACCGGCGAGGCTTTTTGTTACCCCCCCCCACAGTTTGAATCTATATCTTAATGAGATTCAGACACGCAATCAATATGTTTAATCTTATGTAAATCAAAATCCATCATCCATCACAATTTGTTTCTCAGAAGGTTCCATCGGTTAATAACCTCAGAGTTATCAAACGAACATCACTCATGTCTTTGTTTTGTGAGGATGTGATGGGATCAGAGCAGTGTCGATTGTTTTTGTGCTAACAAAAGGCCAGGATCGCTAGTCCTTGATTTACAATGCGGCAGGTCAGAGATAGTCAACAGGAGGGACGCCGCAAAAAAGCCATCGATCATTTTGATGATTAAATCAACGTTTTTTTGGCACACCATAATCTGCTTACTGAAGACTAGGGTTGCATGTAAATCAAGAAATGCACTGTACAATTAAACTCAAAGTCCGCTGGTATTAATAATGAAATATTTTAAATGCACTCTATTAAACGAAACACCCATTCGACCTAAAAAAAAAAATGAATGCGCTATGCATCGTACTCAAAAAAAAAGCACAACTGTACTTGCAGCGGTTACTTGAAAACAGCAAGAATATAACAATCAATCAGTCAGCGGCTAAAGACTAATAAGCCTAATTAGTGTGTGTTCTCCTGCAGCAGATAGCGGGAAAGTACATAAAAGTAAGCAGGAGCTGTGAATTTGTTCACTAGGACATGCTGTGCTCTTGTTGCTTAATTTAAGTGTTGACTGACTGTTGACACTGTAGCCCCTTGCTGGGCTCTAAGTAACTTCATTTGTTCCGACATTCCCCTGTACCCACACGTCGGTGTTGCTCCGATCCGACTGTATCCACCCGTAAATCAGCACTGACCCGGAATAAACGGGAGAGCCGCCCATGTGGAAAGTGCTAAAAGGAGCTAATGGTGGCCAGGCTTTCCAGCCCGCGATCGCACGGGTCCCGGAGGAACAAACACACACACACTATTACTGAGAGATGCTGGCTTGCAGGCGTGAATCCACCGTGTTGGCCGTCTTCCCTGGGGGTGACAGAGGACAGGCCGCTCACACCGCCAGGCCCCGAGGGCAGGCTCCCATCACGGAGCAGAAGCGCTCTAGCGGCATGTGAGGGAGGCGTGCAGGTCCGCAAGGCCATGTCCCCAGCCTGCTCCGGGCTGCCGAGGCCCACTGCGAATCTGCTAAACGGCGCTTGACAAGCCCTGTTTGGAGATGGGGGCAGGTGGGGGGGCATGGCCTCTCTCGCAGGTTAATTACCCCCATGCCTCTACAGCTCCCCGGGGGAGGTTACCATTGTCTGTCCTGCCGCCCTCCCACATTACCTGATCCAGTGACCGGTGACTTGTCCCACCTGCGAGAGGGCGAGCCATCCATCCACAACACAGCACCAAGGAAAAACAAATGTTTGCTTAACCCGCAGGGAGATTATGAGGCCATTACCGCCCGCCCCCATAGACAGGACCGAAACCACAGGAAGGAACCTGGGGCAGGGGGGCGGGGGGTGGCTTTTGATGTTAGGTTGTCAAAACTAGCACCACCCAATTGAGCAGACGAGCATTTACATTATACCCGGCACACTTATCCCAGAGCGGAAACAGGTTTAATGGACGTGGTGGGTCTGATCTGAGACAGATGAGCCGCACGGAGTACCACATGCACGCGAAAGGCCTTTACGTGCTGCCGTCACAGTCACAACATCTATGTATCTAGGAAAGTAGAAGGAAGATGGTCATATTTACAGGAAGTGCAGAATAATTGGTCCCCTTCTGCTACTTTAGTGCTATTGCCAAGTAAATCCCTCCCCCCCACACACACACACACATAGAGATCCATTAAACCATCTTCCAACCAATCATCTAGTACATGGTCCTTGATAGCCTGGAACCTATACCAGACAGGATATAAGGGTATACCTCTATCGCGGTGGCATGGGTGTACCTGGGTGGTCCTGGGCCCATCCAGATGGAACTCAGCGCTCACAGCGAGTGATACAGTACAATAAAATGATTGTTTCTGACAGGTATGTGTGTGGTTAGATCAATTCCAGGAAATAGGCTGTTGAGTGGCATATAGATTTCTCTTTCCTTCTCTTCATTGGTTCTCAGTAATGTCACGGGCCATTTAAAGACCGTAGTTGGGTCTGTAGTGTGATTTGTTATGGGACTGGCCCAGCTGATATTCTGCTGGCCTGCCCACACTGTGATTTCTGGCTCCGCTATTGGTACACCATGGACGAGATGTCAGTCCATCACAGGGCATGCAACATGAGAAAAACATGCAAGAGACGGAAGAGGCAGGATTCAAACCCCCACACCCAGAAAGAAATCTTTTTAAAAATGACAGTTGGTATATGACTTCTTATTGAATATGTTTATGATTACACAGTTAACTTGGCCACTTTTTTTGCAGCCGAAAATCTGCATATCTTCTTTTTGCGAAGGAGTTTCAGTGACATTTCCCCTGAAGGTTATTGCATCAGAAACCCAGGGCTCCAGGGTTCTTTAACGCATCGATTGGCCCGTAATGGCTGTGAAAGTCAAGTCGCGGAAATCGCTTGAGCAATCAGTGTTTGTGGGGCCAGTTACTGGCGTGTGCAGGGAAATTTATCAGCTGATAACACAGGATATCCATCACGATTAATAAGAGCTATCTGCACCGGACACTGCTGATCTCTAGGAAAGGACTTTGGAGAACAACTCAGCAGACCCCTAGTCACAGCAACACATTCTAGAAGTTTCCTTGAGAGGGAGACACTTGTGTCAAGTTAAACGACTTCCCAAGAACCCAAATGTAATAAGGCTGCTGAAATGGAGCATGCAAGAGAATGCCGATTAATCAATAATTAAAAAAAAAAAAAAAACTTAACAGTAGCAATTCTATCCATTAATCTTGTGCCTACACTGCTTTGCCAATACAGGGTGACAGTCAGTCTGGAGCCTCTCCCAAGAACAGAACCGAAGGCACCCTGTACGAGATGTCAGAGTCCTGCAGAAGACACACAAAATCAGACGTAAGCACCTTATAGGCCTTTTGTACGGGAGCCGGTTCAGTTCTCCTAAAATCGGACCAGTGTTTCCTCAGGAACCTCCAGATAGTCCACACTTCTGTTTCCTGCCAGCTCCCAGCACACCTGAACCAAACATTTACATTTACAACATCTTGGCAGACGCCCTTAGCCAGAGCGACTTACATAAGTCATCAAACAACCAAGAACACCAAATACCCAGCACAGGTAGGCAGGGAGCAGAAATGTGGGCCGTCTGTGGCTCCCTGAGGACGGGGCTGAGAAACACTGACTCAAACATCTCTCTGGATTGCAGGAGGTCTCCGGCTTCCTCCCATGGGAAGCCCACATACATAAGGAGGAGACGTAATGCCCACATACACAGTCCCGAACCCTATCGGGTCAAGGCCGTCATATAAGAACCGCTCTAGCAAAACAGAGCGTGAACAAAAAAACGAAGAAGCACTCGGTTAAGCATTCAGCTACATTCAGCAGATTCACATATGACAAGGTCACATACATTTTCATAAGACAAAAACACTGAATATTCCCTCTCCACTTGCAAACATTTGATATTCTTTTTCCTTTTTGCATCATCAGAAGCAGTTTTTGGTGGGTTGATAACGACTGCTTATCCAGAGGCAGACAAATAGCGAGCTATGGTGAGGGGGAGGGGGGTATTCATACAACATTCCTAGGTTTGGGGGGTGAGCCCAATTCTGCTGCTTCCCCGCACACCTCCCTGCTACGCTGTTTATCTCCCCTCTGCAGAGCCTCTTTGTTCCCTCCATGTTGCGGCATGATTCATCTGCACATATCCCCTGTTCTCCAGCACCTCCTTTTGTGTTCGTGACAACAGCCCCACGTCTTATTAAACCCCCCTTTCGTCCACCTCAGGCTTTATTCAACGTAAGCCAAATGGCGGCCGGCAAAGTAATCCACTGCCTGGCCGCGATTACGGACGACGGCGTTACCGGCGGTAACCCGTCGCCACGGACACCCGACTCACAACTCCCGATTTGCAGATAAGGGCCGAACAAATGCCATGGCAACCAATCCAGGCTGAACTTCCTGTGCAGTGGGTTCGCTGCTGGCTCTGTAGGCCTCAGATCCACCACGGATTTTTTTTATAAACTTCCCGTTCGCGTGCTAGAAGTTTGACTTTCACAACTTGCGAAAGTGTGCCTTCATTCCTCCGGGGAATTTAACGACTGGAAAACTTTAAAGAGAGGAAGATTACTGCAGAAGACTGATTTCTCTTCAGTTTTAAATTGTATCCACAATTTCCTGTAGGGAGAATCATGCTTTAAGCTCCCCTCACTCACATTTTTAATTTATACGATGTCTAATTGGATGAATACATATTACGGGATTTCACTATTTTGCGGGGAATTTCATCAACGCCCGCCCCGACAAAAGTCAGAAAGTTCAGCTAAATCGGCAGGAGCCTGCACCCTTCGGGAGGGCGTAAGTGTCTGCTCCTCGCCCCTCCACCTCCCCGCTCCTGCTTGCGATCACTAGAGACAGTGCGGATGTGAAACCGTGGGAGCGCATCGATCTCCTGCGGGCGCCGGGTGACTCGATCCTGCCGGGAAGCCGAGGAGACCGTCACAAGGTCGCATACAACGCCGAAAATGCTCGGCACCTCAATACGTCACCCCCCCATGCCAGAGGGTCTCCAAAAACAAACAGGAATACTTGCTCAGCGCAGTGTTTCCACTCAAAACCCTGAAAATGGGTGGATGTATGGATGGGTGGATGCTCGTTGGCACATCTGTACATGTTGTTTATTTACCCAGACCTTACAATGCACTACAGTTTAGCTCTAGCTGAACACAACACTTGAGTCATTTAGAGTTTCTAAAGCATAATTAGCCACCAGCTTAATGGCAGCTAATGAGAGAGTTTGAGGTACATATAAAGGTGTGATCTTGGTTTCAAGTTGTGTATAGAGGTTGTAGGTAGTTATTATTAATTAATGATGTGAATTCCACATAAATCACAAGTAAATTTGTGTATATTTCTTTCTCTCCTAGCCAGCTCACCTGGAATCTTCAATACCATTTATTCAATACAGGCTCCTATTGGTTTGGAGAAATGTGTCCTTACATTTAAAAGTGATCTTACAAGGCACATCGCAGGAGAATAGGTGAAGCAGTCAACCAGCACTGACCTCTGTCATGCCATCTTCACCCATGGCCTCTAGACAACCCTTGTATAATTCAGCCAGTATCTGCAATCAAGCAACACATCCTCCAGGATGGCGATCTTTCCTCACAACGGTGGGGGGGGGGGGGCGGCTAATGGGGAAATCGAGCTTCGCTTCGCAGACACGAGAACGTGGCCCAGAATTCTCTTAATTCATCTGCATGTCATGCTCCCACTGCTACCTCACCACCAACAGAAACATCTGAAAACCACAGTAATCAGCGGGTCTTGGATCAAAACAACCGTGCAAAAAAATAAAACAGGCAGTGAAGGCACTCATGGATAATATTTTCTCCACCACGAAACCCCCAAGGTCTCAGGATCAAAGCTGAGCACAGTGGGAGGGGGGGGGGTGGACACGTGTTTTATTTCCATTTGTTAGCCGGCTCACTGCATCTCTCCTACTAATGACAAGCAATTACACAAGTATTTGCTCTAAAACCCGCCCTGCCGGGGGCTTTGTTGGACTCCCAGGCTGACATTTAGTTAATTGAGGGGATCCTCCGCCCGCAGCCTGGGATGGGTGGGGAGTATGGAGCTGAGGACGTGACTGAGTGCTGGACCCCGTGCTCATGACGGGTCACCATGCCTCGCACCCGGGGCCCGGAGACTCGGCACACGCTCAGAGCCCCCAGATCCCCACGGAAGATGGAAGTCCAGGCTTTCCTGGCGAGGTGCTCACAGCAAACTGGGAATTCTCCTGCTGGGGTTTCCCGAAAGCCGTGAAACAAATCGCCCGTGGACCAGTTACTACTGCAGGATGAAGGGCACCAACGATAAAATACGCGGAGTAAAAGAAGAATTCCTTACTGCGGGATTTATGCAGTTTTGCGACCGTAATATCCGAAGCGCGGAGAGCCATGGTCTTATCCAGCTATGACAAAAGGTGCGAGAGAGTATGTGCATTGTGTGAATCTGAGAGTGCAGGGACATCACACTAAACAGGAAAATATGCTTGGGTGATCACTGCACACCCCCAAACAGCGGGGGTTCGCTGGGGACTGACATCACTGTCCTGCCAGTCAAATAACAGTAACCTTCATCTGCCTCTGGGGGGGGCAGTCTTATCCACTAAGGGCCGGTGTGTAGGCGGGTTTTTGGGATAACCTTTAGGTCAGCTGTTCAAACCCAGGTGTGAGGACTCTGCAGCCAATCAGACCTCTAATGAGTAGTACAGTTTTTACAGTTTCAAAATATCAGAACAGCGTTCCTTTTGAAAACACTGTTTTTTCCTGTTCTCCCAGCCCCTGGCTTTCCGGTCGGTGCCCATCTACAGCAGCAGGTAACATGGATGCGATGACCACCCTGTCCTACCATTTGAGCCAGACTCGCGTGCATTTCACCACCTGAGCTCCCGATTCCCAGGAGAGCGGTAGACCAGACGACGGCGGGGGGGGGGGTCTGTTTACTATTAGCGGCCGAATGGGGTGCGCCATCGGCTCACGTGGGTGTTAGAAGCTGTCTCTCGGCCCAGGTGTACAACAGGCCGGCCATATGGCCCAATAACTGGGAACGTCACCCAGTCCTTCCTCAGCTATTGTGAGAGGACACACGATAAACAAATAGATGGGCGACCATCTGTTGAATGTGTGAACCAGCCCGGTACCAGGCATGGCGGGGGGCTCCGGTACCTCCCAAACGTGGAGGGAGCGTTCAGAATTAGACTCGGCATCTTAGGAGCGGAGGCCGCTGAGCATGATGGGATTGGGGGTGGGGGCACTGGAGGTAGCATTTAGCCGGGCGCTAAAAATACCTTTATGTGTGAACAGTCATCTACAGTCGCTGAAGAAAAAATACATACAAGCAGAAAATTACATCAATAAAGCAGTACACTGTTTGGGGAAAATGCTGAAATTTTACATTACACACGTATTCAAATAAAAAACAACTTACACAGCTGACAGTTCGCATTTGGCTTTTAAGAGTAGACATGAACACGGTAATGCAATACAGCATCTCTGTGTACAATTTCCCTTTCCACCTTTCATCTAAGAACTGCTTGAGTACTAATGTTGCAATTTTACAACATTTGCTCTGCTATCTGGAGGCATTCCATTTGGGTTTCTGAATCCAGTTCACTTTGAAAGACTATACACCCCACCCTGGAATTGTAAATTGTTATTGTCTGCTTGATTACCCGAGGGCTTGTGAGTGTTTACTTGTATCTCTCTTTAGGTATTGGCCGCATTGCATTACAGTACCTCAACTCCCCCAAGTACAACGAGCACGTTGTCATTTGACTATAAATGAATAAACAAATAACTACAGCTGCAAAATATACATCTGATCATGTTACAATACCTCAAGTTCTGTTAAAATCTTTATTTATGCTCTTTAAAGTAAACTTTACGTTTTATGGACAGTATATATGGGATAGGGCTTTATGGCTAATGGGATCCCTAAAAGATAATGCAGTAATAACACCCGTGTCTCATTCAGAGTCCCAACCCCTCAATGGAGCGTTGTAAAAGAGAAGCTTCAGACGTCAGCAGAGCTAATTAATTCCCATAGCCCTGCAGCCAAGCTGCAGAAACCTTTATTATGACATTTTAATTATTCGGACCCTGCTTTAATTATTTTAATGAGAGGCATTGTGAGGCGTAGTCTACCGTTTCTGCACATATGTCATATTTGCCCATGTTAGTGCATATGGTGAGGTGCGGATATAAAGTGGGGAGGTGGGGAGTGTGATTGATAATTTGGATGTTGCTGATATGCAGCGGTGGCCATTCGCTGAGCCCATTTGGGGAGATCTCAGCGACGCCCGGTGAACTTAACCAGAGCTAACAGAGAGGTCTTAAAGGATGGAGTCATTCTTCATGTGGCATACCGGTAAACTGGGTTTGGGGTCCTGCCGCTTCAGGTAATGATCGGGTGGGAGTGCCGCACATGTTACTGCCGGCTAATGAGCAAATCCGCAAAGCATGCACATCCATACACCCTGGAATGGGCCAGAATGTGCATTACGTGTATAACACATATAGTCATGGGATTTTGCTATATCGTTATATTGTGCATCCTTCGCTTAAATCACGAACATGCACACCAACACACAGGCACACAGCAGGCCTGGCATTATCCTCTGCATGGGCGTCAGGTGCAAAGCTGCCTGGGATCTCACGTGCACTATTTAATGCAATGACTTTCTCGGAAAGTGTGTCACACTGCTCAGATGCAACCCGGACCAGACCACATTCTGACTCCTTAATGGTGCCTGAGATCATATTCTGAGTGGGCGAACCATAATGCATTTTAACCAATCAGAATCAGAATTACCCGGGCAGAAGTCTGTGGGGTTCGGACACACTGAGCATAGCCAATTGGGAGCCACAAACATTAAGCAGGATCTACTCTGCCAGAGAAGTAGATTTATTTTAATTACAAAAATCTAGTTTGACAACTTATTCTGTCCCCCTTTGTAGAAAGACCTAAGACTGCATAATCCCAAGAAGCTGTAACAGATTGGCATTGAGGCAGGACTAATGTAATATTCTGTGCATGTACTGCAATATATAGAGGTATGACAAAGCAATTCCTCAGTAAAAATAGGAAGATGCCTATATCTTGCCTTTCCACATCTTCGGAGCTGTGCACAGGGTTGCCATCTCAGTGTAAAGTTGGTTCTTCATCGCAGGGCCAGACGTCTATTAAAAGGTGTGCCACCTCTCATCCTGTCCAGCAGGAGTGGTCTGAATACACACTGAACCATTACACAGAACTGTCACTTGATGCCACGTCTAGTTTCTGCCCCTTAAACTACCCCATGCCACATTCGCTTACCAGTTTTCGGGAGGCGTTGTTTATTCATGGATGAAACACTCGGCTGATTTGTTCATTGGCGGGTAGGAATACGTCAGGTTATATTTGTCTGTAAAGACTCATCAGACTCACAGGCACCAACGTGATAATTCATGGATATCCCCTTCATTTGGATATATTTTTTTTATACTGCTACCGTGCAAGGAGGGCAAGGGGGCATCTAGGATGAGTGTGTGACACATCGACTTTTCTGACATCGACTTCTTCTGCCTGTCCCTTGTTCGCAGTGTAAATATTGAGGTTTTTGGTCTGGCATCACATCCAGTTAGCTGGACCAGGCCCATGCATCTGGGCAATCCCCCTCTCCCTCTCCCCCCTCCCCAGATGACAAGGTTATTTCAGTTTTTCCAGAAGGTCTGTTGGTGCCCTTTCCTCACCCCGTTTCCGTCTGCCCCCGACTACAAGAGCCCCTAAATAAAACCCACTGATCCCCTGGTAAGAGCCCCATCATGCTCTGGCAGACACCAAGACCTTCCCTGATGGGACGTTTGCACACGCAGCAGTCAGGGTCACTGATGACACCTGTGGGTAGCGCAAGGCAGGGGGGGGAGAAGAGAAGACCACACCTCTTTGGCCCATGAATATTTATCACTGACTTCAATTCGGATTCGATCAGAGAGGACAAAGGAAGACTGGTGGATAACTGTCCAGTAAAGGGTTATTGAAATGGAAGGCTTATTAAATAGACCTACAGAGATTAGATATATCTAATGTATTCTGTAACGCTGAAAACGAAACCGTCAAGAGTGTCTTGTTGGGAAATTCCTTTTTTAAATAGGTTTTGCTGTCTTGTGTGAACAGACTTGTTAAACATCTCTACAGACACCTGCATGCACACACACACACACACAGTATGGAAAGGGGTATATCTGAAAATTAACAAGCCCAGCAAGCCATCTCTCTCCAGATGTTCTGAGCAGAAGATACTTATTCTAAGCTGTGACACATCTACCGTTTAAAACCAAGGAAAGAATTTAATTACACGTGTATATCGCTTCACAGCCGGCTGTCAGGGTAAACCAAAGCTGTTTTACAATTTTTCAAAAACCAAACATAGATATGGGCCCTGTCTGCCCACTTGTACTTGAATGCCTGCATTTTCTGCACCTCCTCAAACACCTGCTCCAGCCTGGCCTAGCCCTGTACGGTGCAAACCATTTCAGATCAGGCTTGTACAGAAGCAGACCACTGACCACCAGATATCTGCATGTTTAGTTCTCATAACAGTCTCACAAACTCATGAAGCTCCTTCTCGTTCTTGTCGGCTAGAACATCTTCCACAACGTCTGATATCTGTACAGAAGGCAGCCTTCCTGCTGAGCTGGCACCCTTCACCTTGAGCAGATCCCAAAACCCCATAGCGCCGTCCGACACTTGGACTCTCAGTACTCTCCGAAATACAGCCAAAAGCAATTAACCGGACCTAAAGACCATTGCAGGCTACTCCTGACAAGCCAGCGCTCCTTCAAATCCAACAACAGGCACCGAATAAGGGCTATTGGCCAAGTATGTTCACACACACACAGAATTTGTCTCCAGAGTCAATGGCTGTCATGCGTACACTAGGGTTAGGGTTACACACACAGGGAATTTGTCTCCAGCTGTCAATGGCTGTCATACATTCTAGGCAAAGACCCAATTAAAACAAGACTATGGTCACATTCAGTGTGGTTGATATATGGGCAATTCTACAGCAGAGGTAATTCTGTCATGCTTCTGGTGCAACCCATTATGCAGTATTATTTGATATTTGGGGAAATAAAGGCAAAGAACTGATGGCAATCAAGCCGTTCATAAATATAATATATAATAACTATCACAAGTGAAAGAATTGGCTCAAAAGTCAGTACATGTTGTCTGTGTGTATAGACCCCAGAAAGGACATTTCCAGTGTCATTCTTGGTGCATCCTTTTGCAGGATTTGCACGGCGCGCACAAACGTATGGCGCTGAAAGTGGGCGTGCGAGCTGTTGACTGCAAGTTCCAGTCCCCGCGAGGGATGCCTCCGTGCTTGTGCCTAACAAACCACTTAGCTCCAAATTGTCGAGGTACCCAGCTGTATAAATGGGGGGGAAAAATGTGAATCTATAAACATCAGCCGGGAAACGAAATGCGAAGCGACAAGCTGAAGAGGGGATTCTTCATCTGAGAAGTGATGAAACGATCAGCCGGCTCTTGCGGGCGGGCGACGCTCTCCTTGCTTTGTTAGCTCCCGAGACGAACGGCACGGCGAGCGGAGGACGGCACGCCTGAAATGGGATTAAATATTAAATCTCATCTCCTCCCGCGGAGCAGCAGTCGAGGTGAAGCAGCCATTTGCATGTGACTGAAAATCCAGAGAGAGCAGAGTCTCGCCCAGAAGCCTGGCGCCCCCCCAGCTCTCTCCCAGGGGACCTGCCACTTTTGCCTTGCCTTCGATCTTCTGAACTCCACCGCAGCCTTCCCACTCAGAACAAAATGGGTATGGGCAAAGGGGTCGGGAATCACTGCATTCTGTCTGAGCGCTCTCCCAAATCTGGCCCGAGGAATGTGAACGAGACTCCGGCCTGACCCATACCTTGCTATAAATGGTGTTAGTGTGTGTGTGTGTGTGTGTGTGTGTGTGTGGGTGGGTGCAGGGGGGCACTGAGATCACAGCTGATGTCACTGTAAAAAGCGTTACTTTGCTGTTGCTGCCTCCACAGGCTTTTTTCAGTTTTCCCCCCGGAGGACGAGACGGGAAATACATCTTATGGTGTCTCTACAGCCCTGTGCTCCCCGTCTCTGCGGCCGACATCTCCCACCTTCCCTCCCTCCCTGCCCGCTGCCAAATCTGCAGACCTGCCATTTGGGGTGGCCATGGGGGGGGGGTATGCTTTATCATCCACAGTGGGTTTGTCCTGTCAGATGGAGTACAGTCCTTACAGATGGGTTAACTAGTCGCTTATCATTATAAGATCCAAAAAGCCATAACAAACACAGAGAACCCTGTCACGGCTTCTGCTATCAGGCCAAATGCTCTCCGCTTATCCGAGCTGCCAAAGGGATATCAAAAAAAGTCAATATCACTTGTTTTTTTAACTTTCCGACTAAAGCACTCGGTGCTTCAGAGTCTTTCAATTCTAAAGTGAATTGCAGCATTAAACCGCTATGGATGGAGTAAGTCCCGGCACTCCGCTTATTGTCCTTATATAGGCGGTCCGCGCACCGCACGCGGCTTCCAACGGGGTGGGATTGAACTCTCCAGAAGGATGTGCTGTTGCTAGTATTACTTTTTATGGAACCTTAATTGCTTCATTGTGTGTTTATGGGGCTGGGGGAGGGGGGTAGTAAACATTAAACCCTACTTCCTATAGCCTATATGGTGATACTGAGTGATATTTGCTTAGGAACACAAGGTGTGTATTATAGTTCAAAGCTGAATTTAACCTTGTTCTCTAATTTAGCTCGCACTCACAATGCCGGTTTGAGATTATCACACTGGAGCAGAGGCACACGTGCGCCAGGGGACTCTTATCGGCACGCTTCAAAGACAAAGCAGGCTTCAAAGAAGCCCGGTGTGGCTGCCGCTGTAGGTATCGGTAAGGCAGATGTCACCTCCTAAGCCCCAAACAGGCTTTGGAGACCGAAAGCGCAGATAGGGATTTACACAGATCGATGGGCACTGAGGATAAGCCCCAGCAGTTAACGTACATCCGTAAAAGCCTCCCATTAGGATGCAAGAGGACGAGGAAAGTAGACTGGTCCAGACAGAGGAGAAACTTCAGCCACCTCGAAGGCGTCATGGCTGTAAGCGTTGCTTAATAAGACCATATGATTGCTACTGTGCCCTCCGGTGATCCGAATCCTTCCACGTGAATGAACGGAAAGCCAAGGCTGCTTTCCAGCATTCCGGCAAATTAAGCAGAGCTCTGTCTTTTCATCACGCTACACAGAAGCTGTTAATCAATTCGATTATTCATTTCGATATAGCACCAATCCAAACGGTCATCTCAAGGGTGCTTGAGAAAGATTTATGGAGAACAACATCGTAGATTGAGATACATGACTTCATTTGCATATTAGTCATGAGGAACAATACTGATAAACATCGCACTGTCAGTTATTTAAATTATCTAATGGGTGATTGCTATTAATCACCACTAACATCTTACAGAGGAGAAAAATACATAAATAAAATCAATTATGTCTGGGCTTCACAGACAGCTTTATTGGAAACCAGTGGACCCAGCTGGGTAAGTCAGTCCAAGGCTCCACTTGGTGCCTGACGAAAGGATGCATCTTAATTGCGAAGCAGTCCCTTCACATCCCAGGCCAGCTGCTGCTAAATCGCTGCATTTCCTGCGATATTGTTGCGAGCCAGCCAAAAAAAGGGATAACAATGCAGTCCTCTGTGTATCGCTTCTGAATCAAATACATCACGACTCCACATGGCACAAGAAAGACTTCTCAAACATCAGGCTGCATAAAAGGAAACGCCAGTCGCTCCTTTACAAAATTGAAGCGCACGCTTCCAAAGCTCAGCCCAGTTCCCAAGTTTTTGGGAATATTTCTGTGGACTTAGTGAGTTTTGGACATTTAATGAAAGATCTGTGTTGGATTACATGAGGACGAGTGAGTTCTTGTTCCAAGTACTGCCGCGTATGATGAGGAAGCTTAACTTTAGGTCATCGGTCATGGAGTTCTGTAAATTGGCTCTTCAATCACGAGGAGTAAGGTGACTTTAAAGCAATTGTCTGCAAGTTTCCATAACAAAGCTGAATTTAAGCCATGCCCCAAGTGCCCAATCATACCAATCAGTTATTAGTTATGGTAGAAAGCCCCATTGTTCAAGACTGCCTTAGCATCAAGTGATCAGGAGGGACCCTCACTGTGAGAGTCTCCGCTCATAATCATCAATCTCTTCCTCACTCATCTTAAGTGACCTATTTGCATATATTGTTATCACCTAATTAGCATCACATTAGCAGCAATTATCTCAGAAGTTACCTGATCTCTGTATTATTCAGATAAAAAAACACTAAGTTTCTAGGGAACCATCTAATTATACGAACACACAGCGAACACGCTCCCTGGAGCCCTGATTACCTGAACTGTAGGCTGTTCTGGGAGTAGACCTAATCAGACACTCCAAAGGAGAGTCAGTCCTTGGAAATCCAAGAAGGTTCCGCTCACGCAATCCTCCC
>JAODKL010000114.1:720902-743343 GCA_026780765.1 Petrocephalus schoutedeni
GGGAGCCACCCGGCTCCAGCGGGATATCTCACGCAGGCAGACGCCTTCCGCGCGCATGAATAAAACATGACTTTATGTGGGAGAGGCCCGGGTGCGAGCTGTTGGCTAATCCCCATCCGAGCTTCAGGCAGGACCTGGGAGACGCGCTGGACGACCCCGCCCCCGGGAGCCCCCCCACCCCCATGTCTCCCAGGGAGAACACTGGCCAAAGCGGTTGTGATATCCGGGAGGCCATGGCGCCTGTACGCGCACGGAATCCACTTTGGCTCTCGGGGTGCGATGGGACGCGGCATGGCGGGCAGACGCCGCGAGAGGCGCGGGGTGCCCTCACCAGCTGCCGCTCGACCCAAGCATGCCAGAAGGGTAAATATGACTGTTCCGACAGTAATGTCAGCGGCTCACGGTGACCTTTCCCGTTCTCAGAGGAGCCTTTGGATGGGCCAGACAAAACGAGCCGATCTAGGATCGCCGGCCGCAGGGGGAACGGGGCATGACAGCCGCGGACCGCAAGTGACAAGACTGTATGATGAGCCACACTCCCTCTGTCTGAAAGGCAGCAGGAGCACCCCCTAAGGCCCGGGGGAAGGCGGGACGGGCGGAGAGTGACTATGTGGCATTCACAGTTGGCCATGGTGTGTGACGGAGAGAGGTACAGAGATAGAGAAGTGAGAGTGAGAGGGATTAGAAGGGGAGGCGAAAGGAGCGCAGGACAGAGAGAGAGAGAGAGAGAGAACAGCAAGGGGAAGAGGGAAAGGAAACAGAACTGAGGAAAGAGAGAACAACAAAGAGAGATGGGGGAGAGGAGAGAGGGGACAGGCCACCGAGAGCAGCAAAGAGAGAGAGAGAACAGAGGAAAAGAAGAGAGAGAGAACAGAGAGGTGTGTAAGAGGAGGAGACAGAGGATGGTGCAGAGAGACAGTCGGGGCAGAGTGCAGAGGGCGGGCGGCTCACCTGTGCGGCGGAGGATGGCAGCGGGTTGGACACCATGGGCCCGAAGATGTCCAGGTCGTCAGTGAGCGGGGCCTGGCCGGCGGAGCTGCTGCCAGCACTGACGGCGGGGGTGTCTGCGGGGGGAGGGGGGGGGCGGCGTGAGGAGGCCAGGGGAGCTGGCGCGTGCGGGGCGGCGTGCCCACACTCACTCCTGCCCGGTGGCCACTGGCAGGGCGGGCCTGCGATTCTGCTGAGTCAGGCCACGCCCACCAGGCGGCGGGGGGCCCCATCTGTTCACCACAACCCCCACCCCTGAACTGACAGGCCCACGCGGGCCAGTGGCCATGATCGGGGGCGTGGCTCACAGACGGAGGCGGGACACAGGCCAGTGGCCGTGATCGGGGGCGTGGCTCACAGACGGAGGCGGGACACAGGCCAGTGGCCGTGATCGGGGGCGTGGCTCACAGATGGAGGCGGGACACAGGACAGTGGACCGAAGGGGCAGATTAGTGAGCAAGCGGGAGATAACGGGGGGGTGGGAAACGGTGCCATTAACAGGGCATAATGCGAGGGGGGGGGCAGCGATATAAATGCGGTCATGTGACTCCGTCACTGTGCAGACGCAGGCTAAAGGCACTTATTTACACAGCGATTTCACGGCCATTGTGACTGTCACTCATCATAACCGGGGGGGTTTGGATGTGGGGTCCACCTGAAATCTGTTGTCCTTCTGTTGACTCCAGAGCTGAACCCCCCCCAGCCCCCACCTCAGGACCCTGTCCCAAAACGAACAAACAACCTCTGAAGCCCCCTCAAACCCCCCCCCCACCCCCCCCCCCCCCCCCCCTCCCCAACACCACTCCACGACAAGAAAAATAACCATATCAGTACACCACAGAGTCGCAAGACGTTGCATTGAGTGTAACACTGGACCTGCTGTGAAAATCTGCCTGTTGTGATTAGCTAGCCGTATAGATGCTGGGATATACAGTATATTTGTTGTATATATTCGTTTGAGGATACGGGGGTGTAAATCAAGAGTAATACCAACAGCTCCATTTCATCTGTATTTTATGGGGCACGTTTTCTTCTAAAGTAACGCAACGAGCATTGCTCAATATGCATACTTGACCACACTTGTGTTCTCGTGTACCCGTTTTATGTCGTCTTCCATTGGCAGTTCCAATACTAAGAACAGAGTATGGCAAGAATGCGCGGATGTAGTACTTTCTCCGTCCCAGATACCAATGATACATCAGCTGCATCCTCGCCGAACGAGACCAATACCGTGATTCATTGCAGCACAAGTTTGTTCTTTGGAGGCAAGTTATTAAGACCATTCTTGCCAAAGACCACAAGTACGGTCTTTGCATTCTTGGACTTCAGAAACACAGGCCGTCTATGACAAGTCGAAACTCTTTGGCACTCTCTTTTACACAGAATACTATTCACTGCGCTTCATGTTGTATAATGAATGTATGGGTAGGTCAAGCGAATAACAACATGAGTATAGCATATGACGTGAACGCAAACACATCCAACCTAAATGAGATACGGTCAGCACTGCCAGGGGCCAGCGGCAACGTCTAAGGCAGAGTTTCCCAAACCAGTTCTCGGGGACCCCGAGACCATGCACATTTCTGCTCCCTCCCAGCTCCCAGCCAATCAAGTAGGCCGAATACCTCATACAGGTGTGTTGGAACTGGTAGGGAGCAAAATTGTGGACTGTCTTGGGCTCCCTGACAAACACTGCTCTAGGGGTACATTTTTACATCAGTGCAGCAGAATATTGGTTCAATTAACATGTAAGTGTTAATTTTCCTTTGTTAGTACATATTAGGTACACGCAATATTATACTCATGAACAAATAAGTTACTTCCACGGTTCACCACTGTTTACATTAACAGCTGAAGCTAGATATTGCTAAATGAAGCAGAAATATTTGTGGGGAAAAGTGCCATTGCTCCTTAATGCTTCCAGGTGCGGCTCAGATGTTATTTGAAAGTGCCATACATCCCTCATATCAGCAGGAGGTGATTTTACTGCATTGGAACTAAATTGTAAAGAAGAATGGCATGGTACCAGCATGGACTGGTTTGCTGTTCCTGGAGTCTGCCAAGCTAGTGACCATTTTGTGGCCAACAGCCCCCCTAAAACTCGGGGGTACCGCACAAATGCATGATTTGACTGGCATTAAGCACCACCACTGGGTACCAGATTGGTGTCCCATGAAGCAATATTTCTCAGTTAGCTGGGATAATTTAAACTTGATTGTCCAATAGGAATGCTCTTTACCTAAACTCTGATTGGACGATCCTAGCTTCGAGCTTAAGTTAACCAAGTTAATTGAGAAATTTTGCTTTGTGGGAACAGCCACCAACTAGGGCTTAATAGCTGATAGGAACAGTATGAATATTGGGGCTGGCCTTGTTGTTTGGCTCTAGCAAGAAATCCAGTCATAATGGACTGTGTTCAGAACCACGGACAGTGGCAGAGCAGTGGGCAACTGGCTTCAGGACCATGGACAACGTCAAACAGTTTTTCTGGGAAGGTTTTTCAGCACCAAGGACAGACTCTCTGTGCCGGGTCCACAGGGAGATAGTTTATCACCGTGGATAGCAGCTCAGAGGAGCAGGTTACTTCCATGGGGGGAAGGTTTCAGCACCATCCCCAAAAATGATCCTTCACTGGGTCAAGTTGCTCTCACTCTGGTCACCACCCCTTGGCCAGGGGAACCATATGATTGGTAAGAAAGAGGGGGAGAATGGTAAGAAAGAGGGGCGAATGACCCCGAGGATAACTACACAAAATCAGAATGCATGACCCAGCGCTGCGGTCAGGAAACAGGGATTCCATTTCAACCCGTCATTAAGATTAAATAAATAAGTAGCGGCTATAAGGGGAGGGACAATGGCACAGTTCCACCACAATTAAAGGTCTTATATCTATTTTTGCAAAAACCAGTTTTAATGAACGATTTAGATTTAGATTTAGAACATGACCAACATTTTCTAAACCAACAAGACCTGCTTGCCTGCCCTGTTTTTTATTCTTTAAATACAAAAAGTAACCCATTCACAAAGGCTTAATGATACCTCCATTTAACATCGTACTCTGCTCCTCTTGGCCTGTGTGCTGATTAGGGAGTGATTTCCAAGCCGCACACGCAGAAGGGACCGTCCGTTCCATTACCTCGAGCTGTTTCTTTCCAAAACTGATGTTCTCCCCTGTGGGTGCCAAGCTGGCAATCATTTCAGTTCACCCCGGCTAATTTCCATCGAGGCTTCCTCAATATCCGTCCTTTAATGAATTGACGCGCGGTGAAGGCGGCCCAGAACCCCTGCTTGACCATTCGCTGGGATTCAAATTGGCAGGTAGAGGACAGACTGCATTGAAATGATAATATCAAAGGTAAACCTTAATACAAGACAGACCTAAGGCCTTTCTGCTGAGTGAGAGCTGGGAGTCTAGTCGAAGGATCTTTATTGTCATATTCTGCTATGTGATCCATGGGTCATACACCAATGAAATTTCAATCTGGTTGGTCATTCTGGTCAGTCACAGGCACTACAAGAAACAGCAATAAACAGAATATGATATCGAGACAAGGACATAAGACAGAAAAATTCAGGAAGGAGGCAAGGTAGCAATATAAGCGATGACTGACACCTCACTGACGTTCTGTACCAGGAAACACAGTACAGACCAGCTTCCTTCATGGCCCTAATGACCCTGAAAAGCCACATTAGGATGAAGGCCCCGGCTGATTGCTCTGCCCACGGTGAACTACTGAAAGTCGTATGGCTGCAGCAGACTCCCGCAACTCCGCTTTTACGCCGCAGTGCGATGCTGCCTTTCTACTCTGTTAAAATTTAATGGCCAGTTGAAAGGAAAACACAAATATTTAATTTTCACCACTCCTGCCGCATGGCTTCCCATTCCCGATTAAAGGGAGGAAGCTGCTGGCCGACCCGCGTCCCAGCGCCAGAAAGTTAATGGTCTAAATTCCATCTCACATTGATGTCAACTTTGATAGCTCGCTAATTAAATGATAAATGACTAAAGCAGTACCATGGAGCAAGTATTACTCTTATGCCTAATCGCTTAAATTTTATTTATGCAAATAACTTAGTGCATGCAGCTTCAACATGCAAACATTAAATCAGAATAATGACAAAAACATTTATTTTAATGGCCACAATAATGGCTTTATTATAGGGGTATTATAGGGGTAATGTTCTTATTTCTATTAGTAGAAATAAGGGGCGCCGGTACTCAGAAGCCGGGTTCATATTTCGCTGGCCTGTCCCACTGAGAGTTACACTTACTAGCTTGCGGGGTCAGTAAATCACGACAAAACCTCAAAGCCAAGGCTGAAGGTAAGCTCGCGATCATCACTGACACAGTTAAATCAGTGATTTAATGGAGGATTTTCACCTTGTTCGGCAACCTAAAATGGCCAGACACTCAACACAGTTTGCAAGGGAAACATTTTTCGAAACCTGCTTTTAATCATATTTAAGGCTTTATCCAGCAACAAATAATAGACCATACACAACTAAGAAACATCATTGTGAAATCACAATTGTTACAGTTTATTTAGTGGAGGTGTGAGGCTCATCAGGTTAGCATGCTGTGTGGCTGCGATCGGGAGGTTACAGGTTTAAATCCCGGAGGGTAATGGAGAGTGATTGTGTTCTTCAGCAAAGCCTGTCTGACCGTGCATTTTCAACTGTATACCGCGGATAAAGTAATGTAAACAAAAGTATGGTGCTTCATGACGCACCGTTTGATGCGGTTTCAGGACAGTTATATTCCTGCAATAATTTAATGAAAGACCCTTTCATCAGAAGTAGAAACAATGTCAAAGCAGAGGGCTGAATTGGCCCCTTGAGATGTTCTGTTGCTAGAGCAGTCCATCATTTTCCAGTTTCTCGGCGCGGCTGGAAAACACGGAAGAGTGAACATGAATGTTAGCTGAGCGATCGAATAAAAGCCCCTTCGAAGGACAAAGCAATAACATAACTCTGCACCTTCAAACTCTATGGAATATGAAATCTGCAATGCTTTAGAAAACAAGGCCAGGGTTGTAGACACACACTCTGACGGAGCCGTTATAATTATTGTTGGAAACTATTCTTCTGGAAGCATAGCATAGCTGCTGCAATCAGAAGGCCTGCTCACACATAAATGAGGAAGAAATGTGAGAGGAAACTACCCTGTAAAAGTCAAAGTCAGCCCTGCCAATACCCAGAGGTATTACGGTATCAGATTTCAGATGTTTATTGATGCTTTTCAAAGAGATGGTCAAGGTGAATTCCAGCATATCTATCTGGAACACATGGGAGATTTAGCTGAAGTTGCAAAACTTTTGAATCCCCTACTTGTACATACACCAGCTCCTCTTACATGTTGTACGAGGAAGTGCCTAGTCATGGAACGGCATCATAGTGCTCCTCCACACCCAATAAAGCGGCCAATGATGTTTTTGCAAAGACGTCCCATAAATGACATGTGGCGTTATTTAATAAGATTAGCACATATCTGTGTCATCAAAATAGAAAATAAGGTTCCTGTTGCTTTAGTCTTCTTAATAATTAGTAAGGTACCTTGAAAGTGTGCTGTAACGAGACGGAATCCAGGGTGTTTCTAAGCGTCTCGCAGTTGTGAAAGGTGGGTGTTGAAGATGATTCACCGATGTAAAACCTTTATTGAGGATTGTGGGAAATGGAGAGATAACGACATCATTCTAGCATGCTTTGAAGTACCTTCGCAGATCAATGGCGACTAAGGATAAAATCAGGCGAATGTCCATTGGATGGGCTAAAAAAATTAATGGGTCTGTTATGCAAGGATATTTAAACATATGCTTAAGCAGTGATTTGGCTCAGCTTCTGAAACAAGCAGACATTACAATAAGTCTTCAGCTACTGCTAAAAATATCCAAATGCCCAGAGGTATGGATTCGTTTTAATGATCAGCGATAGCAGCTCCATCGTTACCACTGGAGCTCACCGGCCAATGCTGCACCGGCTGAAGACGAGCCACGCCAGGAGGCCAGTCCTTCTTGGTGACATCTCGCAGGCTCTAAACATACATACGCACTACGAGTTTAATCTGGCGTCCCCCGAGGGATGGGTCCAATCGACTGACATCTTCCTCGTGAGCCAATCAGAAAGCAAGAGGCAAAAAACACATTGACGGACGGGAACACTGTCCCATCAGTGCAAGACCACTGGATGGCTGGACAACCAATCGGCACCCATTCACTGTCTGCCCCACTGGACGGCTTCTCTAAGGTGCTGACTTCATTAGTACTGCAAATATGCATTTAACTGTCCCATTCTGAACAATTTTTACACATTCATACAACTGATTTTGTAGCTGCGATTTGGTTAACGCAGGTTAGTTTTAGGCTAAGGGCCTGAGACCAGGAACATCCAGACTACTGGGTCACGGGGAAACCCTGGAGCTTATCCCAGGCAGCACAGCACAAGGCTAAAGTACACTGTGCTTGGGATGCCCGTCCATCAGAGGGTTTATGGGACAGAGTGCGGCTCAGCGGGTTAAGCCTCTGTGCCTGTGATCAGAAGGTCATCGGCTCAAGCCCAGCCTCAGCATGTCTGTGGGTCCTTAAGGAGGGCCCTTAACCCCCAGCTCCTTGGGTGCCGCATGAGGTGGCTGCCCTTCATGGCCAAGCTTACTCTCATGGGGAGCAAGGTTGGGGGGAATGGGAAGATGGTTTCCCCATGGGGATCAATAAAGGATCTCAAAAAAAGAGTATATGTAAGTACAAGGCCACTGGTTACCTGTGAGTGGTGTGGGTATGAAATGATACAGGTAGGAAATGCAGATTAGTGGTGCTGCGGCTAGCACTGTCATATAGGTCATGAATATGGACTAGCTTACTTAACGGCCCTGCCCAAAACAAATGGCCATACTCCGCGGATGCACTTTGAAATGCAGAGCTCTATGTAAAAGTGGACATCAGCATGAAACCGGTAGGAAATGCAGATTCAGGCATCGTTGTGTGTTAATCACTGACGATTTAACTGCATATTGAATATGTGAGGCCACGATACCTCAGTAATCACATTTATAGATGGAGATAATTCCTTTATCTGATTAATAAGGGCTTACAATAGTGTCTAGGTGAAGAATATGTTCCAAATACCCAAGCCCTGTTCCCATTAAAGGCTTATCTCCTCCAATATAAACCAGAATACACACATAACAGCTTCATATGAGCTGCATTTAAGTGCATCTAAACATGATGCTTTTGTGTAGACTTCAAAAGGCCACTTTACACAACGATTTACAACCCTTCCAAAAAACGGAAAGCAGGGGAGGAAAAAAAAAAAAAGACAGTAGTCATAACAACATGAAAATTTACATAGAGCTCTGCATTTCAAAGTGCATCCGCAGAGGTAATGCATCTGCTTAGTATGGCGATTTGTTTTGGGCAGGGCCGTTAAGTAATCTAGTCCATATTCATGACCTAAATGACAGCGCTAGCCGGCGCGCCACTAATGTGCTTCGAAATGCGAGGGCGCATTACAGAGCAAGACAAAAGGTGCCCAGACTTTCCCTGTCGCAAGTGCATTATGCCGCATTAAAAGATGCGTCGGGACTTCGATGACACCGGCCCCGACATGACTCTCCATCCACAGCAGGATTGGCACAGGATTAGCGCAAATGCCTAGTTTCGCCAACACTCTCCGTCTGAGGAAGCCCACGGAGCCGTTCGATTTAAATTTATAACCATGACTAAGACATACTGGAGCAGCAAAGACCATGTAAACAAGAGCTTTCTGCAGCCAGCGTCCATGAGAGGTGCTTTCATCCCAAACGTCGGTCCCGCGCGGAACATCTGGGGGAGACGCATCGCAGTACCGTTAAAAAGGCCAAACCTATTTCCTGTCCAAGGTGAGCAGGTGGACCACAGGAGTCTAACACGCAAGGCCTTAACCCAGTTAACCCAGCTCTGAGTTTATTTTATTTACAAGATAGTTTTATCCAAAGCAACTAACAGTAGAGAGAAGGGTCACAATTTGTGTGTGTTCTCTGGGGTTTGAACCCACAACCACTGCATTATAAGCGTGACCGTTTCACTGCTCTGGATGAAAAATGACCTTCTTTAGGAGTTAGCCCCCAGTCACGGTAGCCTGGGCTATAAATTTAGCAAACTCCTTAGTAGTCACTCGCTTTCTGTGTGATGCCGTCAGGGTCGTGCCATTTCTCCGGAGTCCCAGGCCATGGGGCACGTCTGAGAAGGATGAGGCATGAAAGCTTTCGTCCCTAGGAGAGACGCCCATTTACGTCTGGACTAAATACGCATGTCGGAGGTGTTTAAGCGTGGGGCTTGTTGAAATCAGGCCGGGAAATGGAAGCCGAGGCCTGACCCACGTCAGCCACCCTTCACATGATGCGTCTGCCCTGCCACATCCCTGGAGGAGGCGCCAAAGAGCCCCACAAGCACCAGTAACCAGTAAGCATCAGTGAGTCGACTGCCTTCGAGCTAATAAAGCCGAAGCCGCAGGGACGTCACCGTTACGTTCACATTCCTGGGATTTCTCGTACCGTTATCCACCGATGCGCCCGGAAACATTATCGACGCAGAAAAATCAATCTAGGTGAAGGCTCTTCAGCCACAAGGCACGCACACTCTCAAAATACTCTACTGCGCAGCGTGGAAAGGGGCAAAATGGGAACGTACCACATGACGTCGCGACAAGCCTTCCCATTGGCCGAGCATGAATCCCACCATAGATGGCCCCCCAGAGTCCTCCTCTGTTTAGCATTTGGCCCCTCGCCCATCCGCCTGCGTCACGTTCCAGCAGGCCTCTCCGCCAGCTTAAGCCCTGTGCTGCTTCTTCTGATGACAGCATGCAAACACTCAGAAATAATGAGGTCTCGCAGGGGCACGGGTGGAAGTGGTGGAAGGCCGAGACGGAGAGCAGACTGTCGGCACTGCCCGTGAGCAAACAGCTTTTGTTGATGGACTTAGCCTCCCATTGATCTGATGATGCTACACTAAGGAATTGATTACTTTGTTGTTTATGTTTTCATTTTTTTTGCATTTTTAAAAGCATGAAGCCATGGGCATCAATGCTCAGTAGCCTAGTCATTCAGTTCCTCCTCTCCCGGGCAAATCTGTAAACCTATGACTGTACATGTAATTCCAAATTATCCAGCATCACTCTGCGAGTCTGTTTGAACTTTATAAGCCAGACCTGCTTAAAGCCCACCTGGCACATTTTTTTACATGCTTAATACTCCGTAAGTGCATCAGTATATAAACACTCCTTGTTCCATATGGCGCTGGCCCAGAGGCGGCATGAAAAGCATGTGATGTAACTCCTGCCTCATTTTAGGCTGTAGTCAGCATAAAGGAGTTTCGAACACTGCAGCCTAAAGCTATTAAAACTCCTTAGTGACTTCACATAAGCGAAATCTGCCCAAATTTGGCAGAGACGGCCAAGGTCAGATGTGAAGGCTTCTTTCATCCTATCTATTTTAAGATTCTCAAAAGGTGAAGTCATGGCAAAAAAAAAAAGAAAAAAGTAGAGGCAGGCCAGGCAAGTTGCACGCCGATACAAACGATCACAGAGCAACCGATTCCTTGTGACACTGTGATAGGTTATGAGCCTTTCGGTGTCACTTAGGAATTGCCAAGACCATGACAGGCACTGCATAGGAAATCCCCTAATCACTCCTCATTCAGAGAAAACTGAGCAGGATATAAGAATGGAGAAGACCTGCTTTTGTAAAGCACCTGTCCAATGGAAGTTCCCACTAGACCAGGGGTAGGGAACCTGATCCATGGAGAGCCGGTGCGGGTTTTTGGGGTGACCTCTCAATCAGCCAATAAGAGTGGGTCCCCAGGACCGGGGCTGAGAACCAGTGCTTTATTATTGGCTGACAGAGGTCATCCTGAAAACCCGCACCCACACCGGCCCTCCGTGGATCAGGTTCCCTACCCCTGCACTAGACTGAAGCTAGCAACACCTTCAAAGAGCAACAGCAAGTCTGATTTGAATGTGGGAATGGACAGAAACGACGACGAGCACCAGACACACCTACACCTACAACACGGGTTCTAGGGTGCCCAGGGGCCCAGAATTTTGAGCTACGCCCCTCAACATAATGCCACCTTGCTCCTCCTCCCCCACATACAATTTTTCAGATTCAAGGGCCCCCGTAAAAGTGGTGGCTCCCCCCGAATCAGCCAGGGTATCCACTCCTCTACTGAGGCCCTGCAGGTATCTATTCGATTCTGGGAAACAGGGACACATTTACATGACCCATTTTCTGTGACATTTATTAAGTTGAATGTGAGGCTCACGGCATCAGATATTTGCTGTCAGAAAAAAAAAAAATAGCAGAATAATAAGCAAACAAATGAGATCCGCTTCCCGTCTTGGCTTCTCCCGGTGTACATTCCAACACACAATTTGTTTGCGACTGATCTGTGCGGAAATAGGGGTGTAATAAAAATAAGCAAGTGCACACTTTTCATTACGGATTGGCAAATACGAGCTGCCTTAAAGGTTAAAGACAAATTATAATTTCCTATTTTTGAGTACACACAGAAAAAAAACTCAGTTTTTCTTTGCTTCAAGACATAAATTGAATTAAGACGGAACCTTATTTAAGGTTCCCAAGTGGATAATCCTCAGAGGTGAACGATTCCAAGAATACAGCTTCAGTCAGAGTTCAGGCAACAGCCAATTGCAACCAACAGTGGACGGGGCATAACACCTGCTAAGCCTCTCCATCAGCCAATCAGGACGCACCTCGGAATTCTGGGCCCCCTGACAAAACATCACCTTTGACACATTCAAGGCTGCCTGTAAAGTACTGGGTCCTTGACACAGCCAGGTTATCCATTCCCCTACTGTGGCCCCTCACAGGCAAGACAGATTTTATTTCCTAATGCCCAAAACATACATCCAATTAAAAGTTCTTTTCCCCAATCAAAACCACCTTAGGAAGAAGAAATAAACTGATTCTCTTTGTGTATGGAGTTTGTGGGTTTGGATTATATCCTGGCTCTTTGTGTATGGAGTTTGTGGGTTCTCTGTGTTTATTAATCAGGCATCCTGTCCAAGTTATCCCTGCCATGTGCCCTGTGATGGCCTGACATCCTGTCCAGGGTGTCCCTGCCATGTGCCCTGTGATGGATTGGCATCCTGTCCAGGGTGTCCCCTGCCTTGTGCTTCCTGGGATATTATTGAGGGTCCCCATGCGCTACGCTGCATAAGCAGATAGAGAAGATGTATTTAAAGAATTAACAGCTAGCCAGGCACATTTAAATAGCAGCCCCCGGCCCGGCGTGACCCAAGTACGGATCCATGCTGTAGCTGTTGTCCATCTTGTTTTAGAAACGGCTTCAGCGGTGCTCAAACCTGACATTTCGTTCTGGCAGCTCTGCGCGAAGCGGCGTCCAGGCAGCCGACAGTCCGGGGCGGCGCGGCAAGCAGAAGGTAATGTGCGCTGGGCTCCCGCGGGAGACGCCGCGCTATAATTGCGCGGCGAGCATGAAAGAGCAAACTGCTCCACTCCAGCCTTTTGGGGGGGGGGGGTGTCCACCCCCCCTGCCCCCCAGAACAGAGACTAAGAATTGTGGGAGGATGGATCCTGAATGTGCTTTTCACAGTTACACTTATTTTGAAATGTGGCAATACCCCAGGGTGGCCGCCCAGCACTGCGGTGCTTGCACCTATGACCGTAAGGTTTCTCTTTTCAAATCCCAGGAGATGCACTTCTATCGTAACATGGCTTGAGCTGCTGCAGTAGAATGGAATGATATAAATGAGTTGGAATTTGTATGTTGGAATGTGTCTATGTGTGCATGTGTGTCTTGGGGGGGAGGACCCCCAGACAGTAGACATTTTTTCCTCCCTCCCAGCCAATCACGATCACCGAATACCTAAGTCCAGGTGTGTCAAGAGCCAGGAGGGATCAAAAGTGTGGACTGTCTGCGGGTCCCCGAGCACCAGGTTGAGAGACACCAATTTCAATTGCATTGTCCTCATGATAAAAGCCTGAATGGAGTGGAAAACCGTGATCTATATGCTTGGCTTTATCTGTCCATTTAAACTTTAGTACAGCTGTGCAGTCATCAAGGGCACTCAGGCTCAGTACACTGCTGGCCACGCCCCCATCTCCCCATGGGACGCCCTGCTTGTCCCGTGTCCATCACATGCAGACTGCTGCCATCCGCTTTAATCCGCCATGATCACCTCCCCAATCGCCCGCTCTAATTCCACCATTCATAAGCAATCAGCTGCAATCAGAGTGCCCGCAAAGCATTTTACTCTAAACTTCTGGCAAACTGCGTTACATACAATGCAGCCTTAAGTTGTTTTTTTTTTAGCAGAGAAATTATACTGCTCAGGGCTGCGTTTCCCAAAAGCTCCCATTAGCAACTAGCATAGCTCGACTCATTCAGTGGCATGGCTCTAACCACGTCAGCCCCTATCGTAGTTAGTGACTATGCTTTTGGGAAACGCGCCCCAGATAAGCCCCCGTTTCGTTATCATTTAATGATGAAGGTATCAGAATCAGTGAGCTGAAGCACCTTCGGAATAAAGAGCAGCGGCTGATGGCGTGGCCGTTACGCGCTTATCTGTCAGACCCCCCGGGGTTAGCCGTTAGCGGCCTCTGCTACAGCAAAGCAGCACACAGCAGCGGCATGTGGCGGGATGGATTTTGGGGACAAAGACATCACAAAGTACTGAGCCGCTTAAAATGCCTCTGTCCTCATTACAGGCCTGGTTCTGCTCCTTCCGTCTGTTCTTTAAGGTTCATTTGATGAAGGTTAGGACATTGAGACTAGGAGCTTTGCTGGACGGCGCCCCCAGGCAAACATGTCCACACGAAATTCTAAAATTCTTGGAAACGAAGCCCTCCCCCCACTTGTGCGAGAGGTGCCACGGCACAATGGTACAGCGTCAATCCCTGGTAAAGGGTGGGAAGACAGGACCGACTGAACGCCCACTTCATAATTACGGCCCATGTGCTTGAATGTCCTGTGACAGTGTCCAAACACAAAGACACACAATATATATAAAAATGCATGTACCTTCCTTAGTGAGTCAGCAAGCAGGTGCTGGCTTTAACCTAACTGGATACAGCAGACAGATAGGAGCAGAAATGAAGTAAATGGTAAATAGTATAACTTAAGTTAAAGCTGGTATTTTGGCAATTCATTTGATCAAGAATAATATTCTTATGCTGCCTTATAAATTTGAGACGCGGGTAGCAGCTATGTGAGAGTGCTCTTCCACAAAGCAAGAGGGCTGGCTTCTGAAAACGTCAATATGCAAAATTCAGGCAAACTGCATATATTAATTAACACGACACACAAAAAAAGGGTCAGTTTTTTGGCTCCCACACTGACACAGATTTAAGCGAAGTAAGAAACCAGACGTTAGCCAAAAAACAGCACCCCGCACATTCAGAAAGTTCCGGAAGTCCGCCGTATCTTGTCGCTCTTGCCCACAAAGCCCGGGGCAATTCAACTGTAACGCGAGGCTGCCGATTTATAATGTATGTATACGAGACAGCTCGTCCGTAGGTGATGAGATCAGCGTTCTGTTCGCGGAGGGTGCGAAATAGAGGTCAGTGGTTGGATACCTCGCCTCTCGCTTGGTTTGCTTTCCCTTAAAAGTATGCCAAAAGGATCCGGTGTGAGTCAAAGACTATGGGATCAAGGCAGAAATCCTCAGAAAGCTGGGAGGGAGCAAACATGTGGACTGTTCAGCAGGGAGCTGGGAGGGAGCAAAAACATGGACTGTCTGTGCATCCCTGAGAACTGGATTGAGAAACACTGCCTTACGTAACCATCCCACCCATAGGTGACGGCATTAGCATACTCAGATACTGAGCACAACCAATCCACCCCGTTTACATGCCGAGTCAGAAGTGTGAAAACCTTGCCATCACCTTTTTGTGTTAAGTACAGCTCGCGGCTGACTCAACCCTCCCCGGCCTTGCTAACCAACACAAAAGAGCACAAAAGAAGCACCAGAAAAGCGTCCTTTAATAATATATGCCAGTTTCGACTTGTCTGCATAGATCTGAAAAACATTTTCTTCACAGGTACATCAGAAAGCAAGTGGACAGGATGTCATTTGCATAGCAATTTAAGCCATTATGTTTCCCTTTCCCTGACGACTTACTGACTTTAGTTATAATTAGAACAGTCTGAGAAGTCAGACCGGATGGTCGTCTGTGTCTGTCGGCAGTAATAAGCTCGGTATACTGGGTTTACCTGATGAAAAATCCTTTCATTGAGCCAAAACTACCTCCAAGGTAACATTTGGATGGAAGAATGATACATCAGGTCATACGCTGACAGCAGAGTGAGAAGCTAATTGCTATGGGTTTTCAAATCGCATTTGGGGACCGTTTGGTCTAAGTGCGGGACCTCATTATGAGGCAGGACCTCACATGGAGGCTGTGTGGCGTGAACTCTGGACTTGGGGATGTTGAGGCCAGTCTTTAGGAAACAGAGAGGATTTATGTGCCTCTCACAATGCCTCAAAGCTACAGTTTTCCTCAAGTAAAAAAAAAAATGCTCGTATTTGCCCCTGGACTCTTTCCTGGGTCTTTATTTCTCCTCAGAATATTTCAATTCCACCAAGTGCCACACATCAGAGGTGACCTAACAACCCACAGCATGCGGGCGAAGGAGCGTGACGACCCCGTTTCGTTGCCATGGACACAGAGTCCCTGGCGTAGGTCTGGATGGGACTGGATAAAGACTGCATACCACGGTGAAAGACGAGGACGACCCAATCCTTCGGAAACCTCCTGTTGTCATACCGTCGCCCAACACGGTGAAGGCTGACATCAGCAGCCGGCTCCAGCCGGAGAGCGGGAGCAAGGAGCCAGGAGGGAAGCCCCCCCCCCCCCCCCCCCCCCCCCCCCCACAAGACAAATTGCTCTCTTTCAACATTTCTCAAAAGCCAGCGCTTAGCGATAAAGCCAGACCGATACTGGAACAATGCAGCCTTTTAGGAGATAGCGGCAAAACGCGCTCACTCGTGCCAGAGCACCCCACTGCTTATTATGCTAATCAGGGGCTTCATACAGCCCCAGGTATAGGTTGAGATGAAACGGCGCACCCCAAGAACACAGTCCGCCCCACACGGCAGCCCAAGTGCGGACTCGACGCGCGCGGCTCCAGGTCATTGGAATTAGTAGCTTATCGGGAAAGGCCGAGTTCGGCAAGCGCTTGCGAGCACTCTCAGATGGGCCAAGACGGCACACTCGCATGACAGCGCCGATTTGCGGTGACAAAGAGCTCCAACCTGAAGGGACAGATGTGAGCTGGAGAGTGAAACAGCCCGGACTCCAACCAATCAAGACCGGCCACATGTTGAGGGGCCTCGGGCTGGGGAACCCTGCCCAGGATCATGCTGGGCTGGATGGGGATGTGCACGCACTGGATGGGGACATGCACGCACTGGATGGGGACATGCACGCACCATCTACCCCCAGCAGGGAAAGCAGAACATCCCGGAAACCGCCTTCCCTACAGGTGCATGCCCAGCGCCAATCAAGTTTTCAAGTTATTTTTTATGCTATTGTCACACGTATGCTGAGGAACGCAGTGAAATTTTTATGCTACAGTTGCAGGGTAGGGCATCAGGGGAAAGAACAAATAGTGCAATCCAACACTGTGCAAGTGAAACAGTAGTGCAATACAGCACTAGACAGTGAATGACAAGATATAGTGCAATATTGGAATGAGTACCAAAGAAGTAATAACTCTCTGCAATATGACAAATGAACCACAGTAAGTTTTACGGTGCAGGTAAAATGTAAAGATAAATGTTATAGTTTCTTCTAAAGTGGATTCGACTTTACGTCCCTGCTATAGCCCCAGGAATGCTGGATTACTGATGTCACATCGGCCTTCGGGAGACACTACGGTCAGAATCTCAAGCATTTTAGAATGAAAATTCAGAATTTGGTAACAAGCAGCCCATCAGAAAATATCTCACTAACCGAAAGTGTACATGAGAGAAGAGCTTCCCTTTCAAGGGGGTTTGCCATGCATATAATTATATGCATTTGAACGATTTGTGTCGATCAAATATGGATTAGTCCAGCAAAATGCTGATTAGGTTCAAGAGAACGATGATCAGAGCACGCCACCTGGCATAGGCATGGATGCCATAGTCATTCCACAGCTTGCGTGTTCAACATCTGCTCATTTTGATGCAATCCCTCTTTCTTCATGGCGCTGATGAGAGGAGGAGTTGAAAGAGTGGCGATGTTGGTGCTTGGAGGTATTCCTGTTGGAGAACCGTGCAGGATTTACAGACGTTTCAGAGGCCGGACCAAGTGGACGACCGAAACTTCAAACCCGTTGGCGTTGACGTCGATCGAAGCGGATCCATAGCATGTGATAATGTTCACACCAACCTTTATCGAAAAACAAAATGCATCAATACTGACTCAAGGCTAGTTCAAGAGCTAGATTTTCTCAGGCTGAAAGTGTCAAGGTCTCCTGAAACAGTTCAGCTTCAATTTCCCTATAATAAACCTGTAATTACGAATCTGCATATATGAATACTCAAAATCTACGGAAATACTGATACTGTGATATTAAGAAAATTAGCAGGAGACCTTTAAAGGAGTTCACAAATGATATGCACTTGCATGACCATGAATCATTAAAGGCAGAATATTGTTACTGTTTATAATAACTGAAGAGCCTGCAGTTCATACTCCTTGTGAATGCATCAAACATCTTGAGCTGGGCAATGGTGCAGTTTCAGGATGGATATTGGGGGCAAAAGGTCCCAGTCCAAGGTCAATACCAACAGTTCCTTTGCTTAAGTCAGCAGGATAGCTTAGAACGACAACACTCTTCTGTGTTCCAGGAACATAAGGCTAGCAAGCTTGATAGCCACTTAACACAATGCTGTCCCCTTTTCCACCCAGGCTCCACAGCACTCCCCTGATGACCTACAGTAATTCTTCATGCTCACCAGCCAGAAGATCCCACAGTGGAATGACAGGGCCTAATTTCAGGTTCCCGCTCAAGGGTGACCGCAAACATGACGGTATAAACAGTATTCAGTGAGAATTTCCTGCAGCGGATTGTAAAATCTGTGGGGTCACCCCCTTCCCTACCCCTCAGCCGAGCCCGGCCGGTACAGATAGCAACTGATCGCAAACAAATCCAACTCGGCCATCTTCATGTTTTACAAAATATTTGCAGAGAGGAAAGACAAGAAGGGAGGCCAGGATTGGTTGGTCATACAGATCCAGGGTCTCTTCCAGAAAACCTGTGTTCCAAATGCAGATCTTAGGGCTCACTGATGGTAGTTCCTAAGACAACAAAAATGAAATAGTCATGGTGACGCCTTACTGTAGTCATGTTAAGGATAGCTATTGGAGATGGAGATCCTATAGGAAGATCCCCCCAGTGGCTGAACCCTGCAATAACTAGGGACTGCTCACAGCTTCCAAAACCCCAAAGCGATTCAACTGGGAAAGTCCATGGACCACCACTGCTCCTATACAAATGCAAGATGCTCCTCAGTGACCACAAGGACTTGAGCCCATAGCCAGCTGTTATGCGAATAAACCAGAGCGTTTTCCAAGCCCCCCCCCCAGCTCCTGGTATCATCAAACAATGCACTCAGCCATTAAAGATGGCCTTTTGTAAATATTGATTTCTCTTTAATGGTCCAGCTAAATATATTATGAAGCTAAGAGTACTGTATTGCATTATATACAGTACAGTCCACCATCTAATACTGCTTAGTGGAACACAGAGCACTTTAATGGGCATATTCATCTGCGTACTGATTGCACATTGAGAAAGTCAGTGCATAAAAGGCATGGGTGATTCTGAGCATTAAACTGGCCTGAAAAAGGATCCGTTAATGTCTACTCAGAGGAGGGCCTGTGATTCAAGCCCAAGGATGGCGGCACATCAGAATCAGACGGCTCATTTTTAATTCACAAGCAGCTAAGAACTAAGAAATTTGATTTTACATTTTATTATCCATCTTTAGTGTAGCGTCCTTGATGAATTAACAGCAGTAGGAGAAATAATATAATAAATAAATAATAAATAATAATAGTAATAATAATAATAATAATTTTAAAAAGTCAGTCAGTTTGATAACCCAGCTCAGATCCTCTTGTGAGAATCATTGTAGAACAGTGCCCCCTATGACGCAGCAGAGGAAAAGTCCTGGTTTGGCAGGGAAGTTGCTCTGCTTCTTTTTGTCCACTGTACCCAGTGGCACTGGCGGCACCGTGGGAGGGTCCAGAGAATGTTTACGATAAAAGTCCATTGAGGAGCATGCTTTACGATTATGCTTTTTTTACAGCACTGCATTACACAGTAATGCATGCAGTTTTGTTTATGTTCATAATGTGTGTGTGCTGTGTACCTCTGAGTCAGTCTGCTACTGTGTGTGTGTGTGTGTGTGTGTGCGTGCGTGAGAGAGAGAGAGAGTATGTTTGCATGTCAGGCCACTGGCTCGTTCCGAGGTGGGCAGGGGCTATTTTGCCGTCAGCGTCCGTGTGGAAGCTGATTCTGCTGCGGATTATTCTTCTACGAGAGCGTGAGTCAGTAACCGTGCCGACCCACGAAGACATATCAGCCTCAAGGAGGACCGGCCTTTTACATCCGTGTGCAGCTTGACATGCCAAAAAGCCTCGCGACTACTTACAAGGGCACTTCATACGCGGATATTTTTAGAAGCTGCACTGCGTTCAGGCCGTCGTTCCATTTACGCGTCTGACAGAAGCCAGATCTCCCTCCAGTGTGGTATGAAAACATACATTAAAAGAAACGTTTTACCCACCAAATATTCCCGGTGTGACTGTATTAACACCCATTTGCAAGTGTCTCTATTAAGTCCCCGAAACATCACAAAGGGCAAATTAATACGTGTCAGGTTTTCATTAATCGAGGGAGGGAGATGCAATCTATTTGCAGTCAGGTCCATGAATAAAGATTCATAAAAAGTCCTTTTATGTCAGGAGCAAAATGACAATAAGAGGTAATGTTGCTGGAAGGATTTATCAGGTTTTATTTCTGGTAAAGACAGAAAGGATTAAAAGGTGGCAAACAGTGGATTTGGCACCTGTGCACACAGATATGCGAACCTATACCCACCCACACAGATGCGTACGCAAGCAGACATGCACAAATCAGGCTGATTATGCAGGACCCCAGTTGGGCTGTCATCTTAAACGTGGAGTGAAGAGCATCCCTGCCAACAGAGACGAGCCTCTGCTTTTCACGCGGATTCTGAGCCAGAGCTCATTCCAGGCTCATTCCAAACATCAAAGGCAGCACCGCGTGGCTCTGGCGAACCCATACAGGGCGGGCGCCCCGTCCGCTCAAACCGGCAAAACAGGAGGAGGGAGTGGGACGCAGCGTCCAGAGTCCTGCCCCGGCACCACGGACCGCCACAGCTCCCGTGCCCAGATCTTCAACCGAGAGCAGATCCCGGGACAGCGAGGTCCGTGCCAACAACAGCAGCCAGGGTGAATTACAGAGACAATCCGCAAGCCACTCTGGCGTGAGACTCATCAACAGCAAACATCCTTCGAAGAGACCCATTAGAGGAGTCGTCCACAGTCCACTCGATGACCGTCCACACCCCTCCCTCCCCCCCGTCTCATACAGCCGGCACGCTCCGATTTCAATTCAGAACAAAATGAGCCCGCTGCAGGTGCACCAACGTGACCATCGCTCACGTTGACTCTCCGGGCTACGCGGATAGACCGATTTCACCGAGTCATTAGGCAATTAGCCCGGTGATGGAAAACAGGCATTAGCACCACAAACCAAAGAGTCCATCTAATCAGTAAATTATTTCAGGGTGGCGGGGACGGCTGAGTGCCTCTCGGCATCTTCAGACGCCTCGGCGGGAGGCAAGGAGCCCGTCCACGCTGACGCTGCCCGTCACTCTAGGCTGATTCCTGCTCACAGGACATCACTTAGCCACTCCTGCTTCACCACGGCCATACGAATAACCAGCCGAGTGAGTCTGGGGAACAAACCTGGGAGGAGGTGAACCCCCCACCCCAACTCCCCCCCCCCCTCCCACACACACACACACTCAGACTTGGACAGGAACTGAAGCAAAGTAAAAAACAGACACGAAAACGAAGAAGCAGCACGGGACCCCTCTGGCCCCGCCGCGCCAGCCGGGGCTGTAAACGCAGCTGCGGATCCTCAGGCGGGGCAGCGGCTCCCAGCCTGGCTTCCCCAGCCGCCGGGACCCACACCGAGGAATACTAACCCTCTCCTGGCAGCGACGCCGCCTTCGGCACCTCCCTGACAATCAGCCCCCCCCCCCACCCCCCCACCGGCGCGCCGAGCCCAGCAAATTGCCTCCGGAGAGCTGCCTCTCCTGGCCGAGCTTCAACAACCCTCGGCATGCATCTATTAGCAGGAAAAATTAACTCCGCACCTGAACTCCGTCAAGGTGATAAGGCTGGGCAAAAAAAAAAAAACTTACATTATAAAACATCATAAAACAGTACAATTTCCTCTGATGCCATTCCAGCAACTGTGTATTACTGCCAAGGATTTGGAAACGGACGGCGATCCAGCGAGAAGGCAGCTTTGCTCCTTACCTTGAAAGCTCCCACTCTGATCCAATAGTCCAATAGATCAGCTCCTTCAAAGCGGGACCAAGCCCAGGTGGCACAACCCAGCTGCAGGCAAGCCCGAGCCTCAGTGTATCAGACACTTCGGCGAGGACCTGGGTCCCCCCCTCACTGGGAACGGAGCACGCACTGCTCACTGGTATTTAGAGCTCTCCTCCTTCCCCTCACCTCCGCTTGCTGTTATTTCGCTCGGCTCCCAGCTTCCGATAGCCCGTCCACTCCAGCGCTCCCGGGAAGGTGTACTCCAGACACGCGCTCGCTAACGCCCGCACGCACACGCACACTGGCTTCTCCTGCTCTCTTCCACCTTGACGAAATCCTCCCCTCCTTCAAGATACTCAGCCCATCCTCGGCAGAGACGGTCCTGGTGCAAAACTTCCCACCCCCGGGTTCGGAAAGAGCTCAGGGACGGCGATGGCACTGGGGGGGGGGGGTGGGGGGGGGGCAGGGGGCGGTTATTTGGGGGGGCAGTGGACGTTGAGCTGGTTTTTATCCCTTTTTAGTTTAATTTCCTCTCCTCTTCTTTTGGTCTCCCCCGGCACAGTGTCTCCAAGATGAGATGCTGGGAATGAGAGCGAGTCTCTCGCTCTGACTCTGCCTGCCTGCCTCCCTCTCTCGCTCTCTCTCTCTCAGCGTCCATCACCCCTCCCTCGCTCCATACCTCTCACCCACCCGCTCTCTCTCTCTCTCTCCCTCCCTCCCTCTCTGCCGGCTGGCAGTCAGCATTTGAACAGACAGGTTAAGGTTTACGGCTTCCCCTCTTTAGGGTGGAGCCTTGCGGTCAGGCTTCCCTCCATGCCAGTTCGAGGGGGGGTGGGGGTAGGTTTTGTTTTGGGGGGGGGGGGG